>QEPC01012468.1:3759007-3808000 GCA_003113815.1 Sphenodon punctatus | reverse complement strand
TCTCTGAATAAAGAATGGAGTCGTTAAGGATAGAGACTCACCCTGTTATAACAAAGGACTGGTAGTTAGGACTCAGTGCAGCAGCATCCTATCTGCATTCCCCAAGGGAAACCAGACACGCACACACTGTATGATGAAGCCTGTCGTTAAGCCCTTCCTTCCCTCCCTTCACTTTTTGTTACCCTTACCTCCTGTGTAAAAGGTATCTATGGCCCTTTTTGTGATGGAAGTGGAAGTTGGGTTTCTCCCCTCGTAGCTCGTGTACCCCAAACGACCCATCGTAGCCTCCCCAAATCCTTTGTTCAGTACCTTATAACTGCCCCTGGTTTTCCCATCAACCTTTGAGAAATCTTGCGACCCAGATACGTGCAGGTCACTCTGTGCGTGTCTGAGTTAAGAGATCTCCCAGACTTTGGTCTGCCTCTTCTCCTTCCTCCATCCCCCGAACTCCGCTGGATCCGTGGGCCGCCTGTCCCATCTCAACAGGCAAGGAAAGGTAACCACAGGTCCAGACTTTCCCAGCCAACTGGAGAAGCCCTGTCTCTCTCTCTCTCCCTCTCTTTCGCGTTCTCTCGCTCCCCCTCGCTGAGCCAACACCGGAAACCACCCCCCCTCCTTCTCCTACAATCCCCACAAGCCACTTGTGTTTTCCCATTGTTAAATCCCGCCAGCCAGACCAGGGCTGTGTTTCTCTGTGTTATATATATATCAATAAACTTGTTTTTTTGACACCTCTCTCTCTCTTTGGGGAGGGTACATAAACTGCCTGTAGCGCGTACTGACCTCAGCTTGATCCTTTTGAACACGTGGAGACCCCGGTTTAAGTCTTTTAAGCTAATTCCCCCCAAATTTTTAAGGAACGGTGGATATTCGGGTACCCACCCCCCAATAGTCACGAGTGGGAGGGGGTCTCCTGTTAACACAAGGACCACTTGAGCTCCAACTGCCTCAGATCTTCTATATATCAGAGGAACCTATTCTGTCACAACGGTGAGAGCAAACACCAGGTTGCAACTGCGGTAATCGCCATGGTCAACATGTTGTTCCACAAATCAATCAGGCAATTGAAAAGAGAATTGGTCACCTACCTCGGTGAATTATTTTCTTCCACCACTTAGCAGTCAGTCCTCAGGATGAGTAGTACTACCTTGACTGGCAGGCGGCAGAAGAATACAAACTTTCTGTGCGCATGAGTGTACTGCGCCACCGCCTCCTTATCCCCAATTCGTTCTTCTGCCTGATACCGGCAGGTTGGATCCTCGGAAGCTCCGGGCAAGAAGTTGGAGAGCTATTTCAGGCTGCACGGGGTTTCAAGGGGCGCATTGGTGCACAGCCTCGCCGCTGCAACGGCTTGTTCCTCCCCCTTGCCACCTCCCACGCCACTGCCTGAGAGGTAGGAGGAGCCCGCAGGGCGCCGCGCTCAAGCCCGACCGTCCGGGACAGGAAGGAGCGGGCTCGCTCCTCTGTGGCACAACCGTCCTCTGCCGCTGCAGCAGCACGGTTGGGGAAAAAAGAATTGACCGGCTATTCCTCCCGGAGGAAGAGGAAAGCAGCTCATCCCTCAGGTCTCCCCTCCTCTGTCCTCTCGCAGAGGACTATATTCTTGGGAGGATGCTCTCTCTACCATTCACCATATGCTCCTCTCAGGGGAAAGCAGCTTTACAGCACTGTCTTACGTTGGCAGGTCTCAAGCGGTGCCCATACAAGGTCCCCTCAGAAGGACTCCCCCCAGCAACTGCAAGCCACTGCTCAGCCCACTCAGCCTCAGGTCTCCCAGGCAGAAGGGCTGACACAGTTGAACACAACCATGGCCAAGATGGTTGAATCCATCTCCTGGCTGTGCGAAAAGCAGGGCAGGAAAAGGGGCCCCAGGCCTTCTCAGGCGAGATCCCCCATAACCAAAAAAAGGAGGGAAAAAGGTCAGGAAAAAAGGAGGGAAAAAGGAGAGAGCAGCAAATCTCGCCCACCAGGGGCACGAGTTCCCTCCATTTAGGCTCGCCTCAATCCTCACCCAGTGGCTCTGAGGACTTTCGTGGCCATACAGCCTCTGACATCGTGCAATCAGACACAGACTCCGATTCCTCTTACTCAGAGGAAGAGGAGGGAGAATGGCAGGAGCCAGCACAACCCGATAGCAAGACAGACATTTTCCCCTCTCATTTAGAGAGGAGTTAATAGAACAGGTCATAAAAACCTTACAGATTGAGGAAAAACCTTCTAAGGATAAATCATCCGAATCTGAGGAGGAGGATGATAGACAGCTCCTTCCGTCTGCCTTAGGTAGGGATCACGGTGTCCCCTTAGACAAGGCATTCGAAAAGCTCTTGATCTCAGAATGGAAGGCCCCATCAAAGACAGCGAGACTAAATAAATCACAGGAGACGCTATACAGGTTCTCCAGAAGGAAGGAGTACCGGTTTAAATCCCCCAAGGGCGATGCAGCGGCTGCCTCCTTAGCAAGGCAGATGGTGTTCCCAACAGAGGGTGATTGTTACCCGAAGGACCCTTCAGATAGAGCAATGGAAGGCGTTCTTAGGAAGGCCTTTGAGGCAAACGCCACGGCTATTAGGATTAACATCCTAGCATCATACGTGGCCAGGGCATCTATGGCATGGCTGCAGGAGATGCAGTCACCGTCGGTGACAGATAAGAGGGCAAAAACCCTGTCAGCAAGGGTGGTTCTGGCTAATGCTTTGATGACGGATGCCACTACAGACGCACTGGCCTGGTCTGCCAGGGCAGCGGGTTTGGAGATCATGACTAGACGTAGAGTGTGGCTCAGGACCTGGATGGGGGACAACACAGCTAAGAACCTGCTGGTGTCTAGTTCCTGTAAGGGGCACAAGCTCTTTGGGACATGCCTGGACAAGGTCCTAGAGGACGCAAATGATAAAAATAAGAAAAACACTGCAGCAACTGGGGGTAAAAAAGAAGCCCTTTCGCGCCCCCTATTTTCGTTTTCGAAACCCCCAGTATTCAAACCCATTCCCCTCAGGGCAGAAAAGAGGCCAGTTTCACGACAAGGACTGGCACAGGCAGGGCTTTTGCTTCAGGGGCCAATTGCAACGAAGATGAGAACGGGGTAGGCCATGAGAGCAGGCTGGCCCATCCTCAGCCAAGCAGGCANGGGACAATACAGCTAAGAACCTGCTGGTGTCTATTTCCTATAAAGGGCACAAGCTCTTCGGGACTTGCCTGGACAAGGTCCTAGAGGACGCAAATGATAAAAATAAGAAAAAGATACCGCAGCAACTGGGGGTAAAAAAGAAGCCCTTTCGCACCTCCTATTTTCATTTTCAAAGCCCCCAGTATGCAAATACATTCCCCTCAGGGCAGAAAAGAGGCCAGTTTCACGACAAGGACTGGCACAGACAGGGTTTTCGCTTTACAATTGAAAGAGTAGCCATCATGGTCACTGGGTATACTTCTCCTGAGAACTCTGGAATTCTATTGGTTAAGTCAAGTCTCTGGGGGCAGACCAACCTAACTGGTCCACCATCCTGATGGGGACAAAGGAAAGCAGGGATCTGGACCTTCGAAAAGTAATAGTCTGACCATGACAACGATGCAACGCCACCCCCAGTAACCAGAACCCCCATTTCCAAGCCAGTGCAGAATCTTAAGGCCAGCATGCATCCTCTCATATGCATTAGGCCAGATATTATTTTGGATTGACCCATGGTTGTCATGGCACACATGAAGTACTCCTCCAGCCCTGAAAATAGAAATGCACCTTAACTCCGCTTTACCACCACTTTAACATTTCTTGTGCATGTTCAACAGTGCCAATATAGCCCTGCAACATGCATAAGAAACGTTAAAGTGGTGTTAAAACTGAGATACGTATATGTCTGTTTTAACCCTATATTGAAGTCACCCAAGGCTACAAAATCTGGATGACCTGAAACCCACCTCCGAAACCAACGTAACCAATACACATTATGAATGCTAATTACTTTCAGAAGTCAAGGGGAGGGAGAGAATCCTTTTCTAAAACCAGTTCATGCTACTGACACTTAGAATTAATTTTCATTTGAAGTCTGACACCCTTGTTTTATGCCATCAAGAATCTACTAATCAATTACTTTAGAAGTTGTAATTTGCTTTTGTTCAACTACATGGGAGGCAAGGTGACAGCGTATGTGGCATTGCAAATGAATGTACCTCAGCACAATGGATGGATTTTTATAAATGAAATAATAGCCCACACCAAGAAGGCTTTCAGCCCATGTTCATTGCCCATTTATTAGATGGCTGCAAGATGCAGGTCACAGAGCTCCACTCACAGCAGTCCTGGGGCATTGTGGTCTTGTTTGCCCATGTGTCCGCCGCCATGTATTAGGGTATGCACAGCCTTCGTGCAGGGAAAGCACCTAGAGTGGTCCCAGTAGTCAGAGCAGTGAGCGTGGTCGCTGCTCTCACTTTCCCTGGGTCTTCTCTTGTTTAATTTTACTTTGGAGAGCTCAAAAATGGCACTCCAAAAAGAGAGGAAAAGCTTCATGGACCCAGAATTCCCCATGGCTGTGTCATGAGGGTGGTGGGCGGAGCACGATGCCTCCCCATGTATTGGATTTGCTGTGCAAAACTGCCTGCACTGAACATAGGACTCCTGCAGGCTACCATCATTTACGAAAACCCAGTGTGCAGGTAATGTAGACAAAGGATGGTATAAAAATCACATTTAATTGCCGTCTCATAGAAAGTTTATTGCTTAGAACACCAGTTTACACAGCATAGCAAGAACAGAACTGTTTTCTCCAAAGGTATCTTAGGTCTAAGGGGATTGGAAGCTAACTGTAAGCAGGAACCTTGAGTGGGACTGTATCATCTGTGGATGAGGTAATGAGCCAACTGGCATATCAATGTACTTTGCATTCTTTGTTGTTGTCTGGAGTCATGGACACGTTTCATAATATGATCACAAAGGCGAAACACTTGGGAAACACTTATTTAGGCATGACAATGTAGCATTTTTACATAAATAAGATTTCTACATGTATTTCTTTTGCTAGAGAAACCTTTTACACACTAGAACTATGTATGAGTACTGGAAGTGGTGCTGAAGTAGTATTTTAGTTAACTTCCCTTTAACATTCAAGAAAATTCTCAAATGTCAAAGTCAAAGTCTGCCCTCCTTTACAAAACTGCAGGTTTAGTGGCCTCCTTAGCACAGCTGTCTGAAGAATTTGGTCCAGAGCTAAATCCATTATAAATATGGAGCTGTTGGGTAGCAAATTATGCAAAGAACAATTAGTTCATTCAATGAGGGAGGTGGTGTATACAGTGGAAATCCGTGGTAATTCGATTCATGAATGGATTTAAACACACACTTGAAAACTATAGAGCTATGAAAAATAAGAGCAACAATTTAAAAAGTGTAGAAGTTTTATTTGCAACAAGTGTTTGGACCTGAAATAAACCAGAATTTAAAGTTTAAGAAAAACTGTACATCAACTGAAGTTGTATAAATTGACAAATGTACACAAAATGAAAGGTGCAAAGATCAATGCTGATTGATCAAAACATCAAACATGTCACCTTAATATAAATACATAGGAATTTAAAGGTTACGTCATTTAGTTAATCAATGTGGTATTTGTTTGGACTCACATTGCACTGTCAACCTAATATTCATTCTCAAACAACTGAGAAAGTTACTGGTAAAAGTTTTTAAACCGGATTCCTTTCTAGATTGAATGCAATAAAATAATTGTTACAGCCAACATACTTTCACTTAAAAACATATAATTCAAAGATTAATGTTAAATGTCTGTTGTATTTCTGATCCTAAGAGCATAAGAAAAACACTATAAAAAGCAGATCATTACAAAGATGCACGAGGCCATACAAAAAGAGCAGCTATGGTTTAGTCTTTGTTGATTAAATATTTACATTTCTTCTTTCCTACCTGCAGCTCAGCTATTACAAATCTAAACTTTCATCTATAAATCCGCGTACAGAAAGAGCTTTTTGTGACCTGACGTATTCCACAGTGTTGCCCAAAAAGCTGTTGAGACAAAAAGTATGTGTGCGCATCCTCAAGTGTTTTAAGAACAGTGTTGATCCAGTGTAGATTTAAATGAGGCACCACACTATGGTGAGAGCTGCCACAATACCATTCAGTATGGCCATACTATAACCCATGTGAAAAGAATGTCCTGTCAGTCGCCTGGGGAGAAAAACAGTCCGTTAGTACAAACATACTGAAAGTCAGAACAGTAGAATCACTCTGTTGATTCTAAAGGAAAGAACTAAGGGGACTGAACTGACAGGTAGACCTCCAGTTCAATCCTCAAGGATACAAAGCTGTACTACCAGAGCAATTTCTAAGATTTTGGTCAAATGCCAAATTCTGCACGCACTACTGTGATTGCAGCAGCACAGAATGAACAGGTCACCAACTATAAAGGAGCTGGTATCAACCTCTGCATTCAGGTTGTCTAATGCTTTCCATTATAGACAATATGTCCAACCTTATTTGAGAAGTTCCCATACCTCCATTGCTTGCAGCAGACCTCTAATATTCAACAACAGATTACTGCCAGGCTAGTGAAGTGCCTTTTCTTTATCTCATAAAATTGCTTCAGGTTTGACTGTTATGTTAGAAAACCCATGATTTCTCTCTCTTCCATCCATACCTCAGAAAAAAATTTAGCAAGCTTTTACCCTTCCACCAATCAAGAAATACAGCAGGTGCTTCCCCAAATCCTAGGAGATGGGAGCAAGACTCTTGTTTGCATCTGTCCCCCACTCCAACTACCCTTTGATCGAGCAGAAGTTTTTAAACTTGAGAGTATGCAGTTCATTTTTACTAAGCTCCAAAAGCACAGCATATAACGCTCCATTTCAAATAGCAACATCATTTTAATGAATCAAATGAAATTTAAGATATAGAAATCAGTGTTTGAAAAGCAATACCTGCAAGGAGAAAAGGTTTTCTGAAAAACTTAAGATTCCTATCTGCATTTAGGACCAAAAAGATAGTGGACACAATGCTCAATCACTTATTCTAGAGAAGTCTACTGTCTTCATGAGTCTGGGATACTCCAGATTAGTTTGAGGATTGCAAACACTGACAAAGTTGTAACTGGACAGACTATGAGCCAGATAACTGAATGGTCAAATATGAAAATATAGTTTTCTCTGCTAAAAAGAAAAAACATATCCCCCAGTTGATTGCTACCACCTCTGTAGAATTTTTCATTTGTACAGGTTTTCATTTTTAACCCTGGTAACCCTTTTGATTCTAAAAATTACATGAAAACAAACATAGTATGCTGTGCTCCCAAGTCTTTACAACTCCTCAAACATTTATAAGCCTGCTGCAGAATGACAACTGATCAAAAACTTGTAATTTGAGTCTGTACCACAGACTTCTGAGCGGTACACTGACAGATCAGGCAATTTTTATCAACTTCTTGAGAATCGAATGTCATGAGCAGTAGCAAAGCCAAAAAACGTTAAATACAGACGGAATGTAAGTTAGCAGGAACCCTTTGTCCCTATGGCTGCTAGGAGGAACCAGAAAGGATGGCTGGTGGAATTTCAGAACCTTTCCTTTTTACAAAGGTTTTTAGCGATGTAACATGTTGGTTGGCCCTTTAACCTAGTTGGCTATTTAAGCACTATATCAAAACATTTTCTGTTACTTAGTAAACTACGCTGCCATTGCTCCTTATTGTAGACAAACTCAAGCAGATGAACAGATTATACTTTGTACTGTCAGACTGATTTCATTTTCCCATGTCAAAACATACGGATTGCCAATCTGGTCTGCACAACTGAATACCAGGGGAAGATACAAAACAAGTCTCAAGGCAACAAAAATAAATTCCCCGCTATTCTTATGAAGCTTTTAATATTTGTGGTGAAAGAGGCAATTCAGATATTAAACTAGTTTTAGAAGCCCAAGCACTGGTCTCAAATAGGGCTGAAATGGGTACTTAATTTAAAACTCATGGGCAATACCAACATTTTCAGGTAACCCATATACCAATCAGGTACCTGGGCACCCCGAAAAAAAATCAGTAATTTTTACTGATTGGTTAACCAATTTTCCAAGTGGTATATCAGGTCAGAAAACAAAAAAATCAGGACAGAAATAAAAAACAAAATCGGGACAAGAAGTCTATTTTCCAAAACAGAAAACAGATAAATAGGTGTTGGAATTCAGTACAATTCCAATTGACAAAAGTGGAAAATTTGGTACCTGAAGTCAACATTCCTGGACCAAAAGTCAACATTCTGGGACACTGGGTACCCAAATCATGTTGCAATTGGGTACCGATCGGTACCCGATGTTGTCAGGTTGATTCAGTACTGGAAATTTGATGGCATTTTGCAGGTAGCTGATTTCAGCTCTGGTCTCAAACTAATCCTTGATTTTTTTCCCCCCCAATTACCTTCTGTTTCACTCTGCTAGCAAACTGTCAGTGCAATTAGAAAGCCATTTTGAGTAGCTGCAGAGGACATCGCAGCTTACAAATTTTCAGCAATTTGGAAACAATATTCTTTTAACAGCAGAATCAATGCTATTAAGTAGGAAAACATCTTTAGCAATGGGCCAAACCAGAAGTAGTGGGCTTCAGGGAAGAGAAAGAAAGGAACATCTTAGAAGAAGCCAGACTGGATCAGGATATGCATTTCACTGGAAGGCCACGATTAGCACATTACAAAGATCTGGAAAAGCAGGCTGATGCTAGTATAGCTATTGCATTAATGCCAACACAACACTGATTAACTGGAAAATTGCTATGGGGGGAAATTTTCATTCATACCATTTACTCTAAATGGTTCCTGGGGAAAGATGAAATACATCACTTTAGGTCTTTGGCCCTTTTCTAACACGTGTGGGTGCATGGGGTGGGGTAGGAGGGCAGCACCGTCGGGCGGTGCGTAGGGGTGCGTTCCCACCGACCCCCCCCCCACATGGAGTATCGGCGCCAGTTGCTCCATGCGTGGGTGATGGGTGGAGCGCAGGAGTGCGCACGCACACACCCCCACGGCTTTCCCAAGGGGCGCCCACCAATCCCCCCCCCATGGCATTCGCATGGGCACCCCTCCACACCTGTGCAGAGGGGGGCATCCATGTGAAAACGGTCTTTATCACAGCCTGCATATACAAGAAGGATGCTTAGAAGGTGAGACTCCAGACAGTTCATCACCTCTTCAATCTGCACCTAATTACCTCAAATCCTCCATCAAATACAATGGCCTCCCAATAAAGATATAATAAACTTCTAATTTCAATTTCATACAACTGAAGATGCAAGATTTATATTTCTCACAAAATCAAAATGGATCAATTTCACAAAGAAATAAGCTAACAACCAAAATCTACATCAATATGTACTTTTAAGAAAAAGAAACATTCTATCACTTGTACTATAAAGAACATCTCTGCTCCTGAAGACTGCCTAACCTTAATCAACTTCTAATGTCACCTCCTAATTAAGCACTTAAGACTTGATATCACGTTATGCTGCAATCCTCAAGCATCTGCCATCGCAAACCCTATTTCACAGGGTTTGGTTGATGGAACACTTGAAGTATCAAGCTGTTAGCTTCTATGGATTTCTTAAAAAGAAAAAAAAATTAAAGTTACCAAAACAAAGAAACCAACCTGGTTAGCTGGCTCTTTGTCTGCAAGTTCTTCCAGCATATAAGAAGTGCCCACAGATCTTTAGTTTTCTTTCTGCTACTACTTCTAACGTTTTTGATAAAAAGAATGTGGCTGTAGCATATTGTCAATTTTAGAAGCTTTGCTCTGACCTTTTTATTCTCATGCTTTTATCTTTAGCCTCATTATTCTTTAAACAATGATATTTTAAATATGAAAATTCAACAATGCTTCAAAGGATTTCCACATATAACAAAGATGTAAGGCTTAAGATTGTTTTAAAAAAAGGACCATCTTTTCTTTCTTATTTTGCCTAGTGACTAATGACTTCAAAGCATTTAAACTTACTTAAGGCTTTTTGATTTCATTAAAAGCAGATGCTGCTAGAGTTTGTCCACTTTATTTTAAAAAATTCATCATAATTATTTGTCTTCAAGATTTGATTTTGAACAAATGCTATAGTGTTCAAGGTGCAGGAGCCAAATGTGAATAACTTGTTTATTAGCTCTTGTGTTTGAGAAGAATATTTTGTAATTGTATGCAAGATGAAGAAATCCTGCTTCCAGGAACTACACGTTTTTAGAAAAGGCACAGCATAGAAAATTGTGCAAAATACATTTTACATTGTCACTAATTATTTCATTTTCATGCCTTTTTAAAAAGAATGTGGCTCTAGCATATTGTCAATTTTCTACTAATCTAAATAGTAATGTTTATCTGTAAAGCACCAGGTACATCGCTGGCGCTATATAAAAGCTTATTATAATAATAATAATATTCAAACTGGGATCCTTCAGAGATACAAAACATAAGTGGATTCTATTTGAGTGAGATGAAGGAAAATGATAATTGAAAAATTGCTGCTAACGAGGCAGCTATCATTTATATTTGACACTTGGACTACTTTTATAGGATATTAAAACTTTTTTAAAAAAAACCTAGAAGACCCTGTCGAGGAAGTCAGCTAATCATAATTAACGGGGAAAACGTATTAATTCTGCTTTTTCATTTGGTAATACAGTTTTGCATTATATTTCTCAACTTTTCAAAGAAGACATATCACATCTTATTAGAACTGAAAAGTCTCCTATGCAATAAGTCAAACATTTCTGAACTTGCTACCAGAATTACTGAGTCTAAGTAACTAAATTTTAATAAACAAGCCCTGTTCATTAGGGCTTGTTCTCATTAACTTACTTGAAACAGTGTAGTTACAGAGGAGGAGTGTGTCTGGAGTAACTAACTACTTCCCTCTGCCTCTGCTTCCTCAAGCAAGAGAACCAGGGGTTAAATATAAATAGCATTTCTCTTCCTCTGATCTCCCCCCTGTGGGAACTTGCAAGGGGAGCTGGAACAACAAGCAACTGGTGAAGAAGATATGCAAGGAAAAAACTAGAGGAAATAGTTAGAGTTGCTAGTATTGGAGAGGACTGCACAGAAAGGCAAATGCATACATCCCTCCGCACTTTAACCTCACTTGGTTGGAAAGGTAAGAATCTAGGGATCTTCACTTTAATCCTTACATTCATGTGAGCACGGAGGTTAAAGGAAGTTCTTACTTCCAAAAAAAGGCTCTTAGAATATTCACATGTGGTTATTCAATGTTTTCCATGAATTACGAAGCAAGAAAGGAAATGGTGATTTCTTACATCAGAACTCAACTAAACCTTGAAAGGATCTGCAAAAAAAAAAAGGCTAGAGAAATGTTTTCTTTTTGCTGAATTTGCTGCAATGACGACAAAGACTTTTCTAACAGAAATATAGATGTTGCCACCAGCTTCCCTGATAATGCTCTAACCTAGTTTCCCCCCTCTTTAGAAGCCCTCAAATTCAAGATGCTGAATCCTAGCCATTTAGTTTTCTACTGAAACTACACCTATAAAAGATTGAACAATTAAGTGTGATTCTGAAATTTTATCCAGTATTACTTTACTAAAGAAATGCACCAATTAAAAAGGTCAATTATAAAAGCAAACTTTTAGAAGTTTTTCTAACTTGGTGCTGAATTCTAAGGTAACTATACAAGCAAGTATTATACAGAAGGCACTTTACATCCTTTGGTGAAGGAAGCTTTTCTTGTGCAAGCACACACTCTACTGGCCAACTTATAAGACTGCTTCGTTTGCTATCTTTGAAAGAGTATGGGTGTATTCACATTAGATGTTTAGCATGGCAAAAAGCACTCCCCTGCCTGACTAGTAAAGGTGTACAATGATTAGTGTCACAGGATGCACTGGGTGTAATGTGGGTGAAGTACAGAAAGGTAAGCCAGAAAAGGGAGGTTTGACATCTGAGCTAAATCCATCTCCTGCATTTCCAGTCTCACATGAAGGGATTAATCCACATATCAATCAGCCTTAACTGGTATGCAGAGTGCAAAATTTGCAGGCGCCATTTGCACCTAGAAAACTGAGGCTGGTGACCTGGTTCAGGGGCGTAGTAGGGCAGGAATGAAAAGGAGAAGAGTCCCAGTACTGGTCCCACCTCACCCTGGAGCCAGTAAGGGTCCTGGGAAGTGAGCCTCAGTGAGCCGCTGTAGCTACTGCATACGGCAGGGGGCTGTAATAGCGGCCACAGGTGCACGTGGGCCCACAAGCCGAGGGGGGTAGGCGGGGGTGGAGAGAGAGATGCAAGGTAACTGCATCAACAATGCTTGTGTCCTGTCTTCCTGTGTCACCATGACTGACGGCCCTGTCCCTGCCACTTTAGCTGCGCTGCGCTGCCTCGAGCACGTCCCCTCAGCGCCCAATACAGTAAAGAGGGAGGAAGGAAGGGGTGCAGAGCCAGCCTAGAAGCTTAGACTACATCTCCCAGAGTTCCCATGCTGGTGCAGCTCCGCCCCTATCCTTGTGCTATGCAGCCAGCTTCACATGCCTGAGTGTTGCCCCTTGCCGTGCCTATGCACAGCATCACTTGCCTGATCTGAGGCCTGCCTGCCCACCCACCCAGTGTTTTTGCCCTTCTCTTCCATGCTCCCCTTGCTTACCCTGCTGGTTAGCCCTCTATTGGTATGCCCTGCTGCCTTCCCTAGCACCGGTTTCAGCAGCTGCTCATCTGCTTAGGTAAAGGGGGGCTTGGGGAATCCCTGGCCAGCTGATGGGAGGGGGAAGAAAAAAACCGGGGGTCTGAATGGGGGTCCTAGCAAACTTGGGGAGGGGGGGAGGGGTCTTAACGAGACCCTGGCCAGCTGATGGGAGAAGAGTGAAGGGGAGGAAAAGGAGAGATCATAATGGGGTTCCTGGCCAGTTGGGAGAGGGTAAGGGTGGGGGGAGAGAAGGAGGGGGCTTAATATGGATTCTGGCTGGGTCTTCAGTTCTGCGTTGTTGTTTTTCAAGCCTAGTGTAGTTTTCATTGTTGTTTCTCATATAATGTTTGTCTTCGGTCTATATAGTTATAGTCATTTTAGTTATATTTCCAAATTATGATTACATGTGTGTCATCCATTGCATTCTCCTGCGTGTTAAATAAAGCAGTTTTAATAATAAAAATATTAATGCCTTATACTAGGACAAACTAGCTTACCTGGGTGGGAAAAGCTACCTTTTCCCCAGGACAGTTAAAACCAATGTTTTTACCTAGTAAAAATTACCCCGTTAATACTACGCCAACCCTGCTTCTGACAAGCTAGAAGTGTGATTCCTTTTATATTTAAGGTTGTTTAAAAAAAACAAAAAAAACAAAAACATCACAATATTAGGCTCCTGTCTTATGTGGTTGATAGTGTGTGTCTATTTTGGAAGGACGGATGGACAGTTTGCAGTGAAGCAGTTGAATTTGTCAGATACAATATTGGATTTTTAAAAATCTTTGGTTCCAAGCAAATGGCATTGGTGTTGGCACGTGTAGATCTGGTCAGCTTCAGATGGTACATACATCAATCTGTGTATTATCACTATTGTGATAATGGGAGAACTTTTTTTCTTAACAGAGGCCACTTCAAAAGTTAGCACAAGCTCCAAGGGCCACACAAGTTGGGGGGAGGGTGTTTAAGGGGTTCACTCAGTAAGCCGAGGGTCCAGATCACGGATCTGTGCATTCCTTCATCTCAGCTCCCTTCTCCTGAGTTCAGTCAGCAGTCCCTGATTTTTTAACCATTCAACTGCTGTCCTAAAGTGGAGTATGAAAACCTTCTGATACTATGTTGACCAGGCTCTATTTCTGAGATATTAAACTCTGCAGTTTTTAATTTTCATTTGTACTTGTGTGGTATTTTAGCACCATGAAGAGAATCATAACTTTGTCTGCAGCAAGGTTGGGCATTATTTCGCATTAATATCAGGATAACGTCTGGCAACTGAATTTTATTTTTTTTTGTTCCTGGAGTTGGATCTGAAATTTCATGCTCTGGATGAATAGAGGTAATTTCCCCCTCAAGGGGTTAATCCCCACTGCCTACCTGGTGGGGGCAATGCATTGTTAATAAACAGCTCCCTCCAAACCCCCACCCCCCCGACACACAAAATTATGGCACACCTATTATTGGCCATAGTAGTACCCGGATTAAATTTTGAAGCATGGAAGGGAATGCTGTGGGAGGGAACGCAGTAACAATGAAAATGTAGGAATACTAACTCCCACAACTCTCCCTCCCAAGAGAAGAGTCTTGTGTGATCATGCCCTACGTTTCCAGACATCGTTTGTATGACATCAGGCAGCAAAACTGTGCCAGATAAATTTAATTTGCCATCCAACTTATGATTTTCAAATAATTTTTAAAAGGCTATTTTTAAAAAAAAATCTCGTTGGCTAGCGGTAACATGATTATACTATTATAATTAGATTATAGCATTTCATTAGTTTAAAAAAAGCAGTTTAAGCCTGCATATCTAGTATTCTCAAGGGAAAAAAAAAAAATCAAGCACTGAATGGGCATGGAAAGTTAAATATATTTCTTCATATAAGGCTGCATCTACACTAGAAAACTTCAGGAAGTAGCCAATTGCTACTTCCTCAAGCTCAAGGTACATTATCGGAACAACATTAAATTAACTGCTTTGGTGCACACTATGTACGATTTCCTGCAGATGGCTGGGTTATCAATCATTACCAACCCTATATTAATTGCTAAAGAGTACTTACTTGAACCTTGCTGGAGAAAGTGGAGTAGGAGGAAACATTCCTGGTTCAAAGGAATCAAAGTAAGTCACTGTCCAAGAAAAACTGCAGCACGACAGTCCTGTCATCAAGGCTAGGACAAGCAGACTCCAAAACCCTTAACGAAGAATAGAAAACTAGCATTGTAGTAAATGGTGCAAACATCTCACAGAACACAACTTCACATCAACCAAGCATAAAAGTTACATAAACCTGAAAAGAAAGATGTGCTTCTAATACTTGTCACAATGATCACACTATATGTCCATGTCCCTGTGGAATACAGAGGACCTGAGATGGCTGAAGCGAGAGGTAGGCAGTTTAGAGCACAGGTGCCACTTTACTTGCGCTGAAGCAGACCAATTGCGGCACAAACTGTTTTTGAGGGATTATGCCATGTGATGGCGGTGAAGAGACTTTTCTTCACCGCTATCATAGCGTCCGCAAAGTCTCTTCCAGTGGAGCGGTTCTGGGTGGTGAGAGGCCTGGTCAACCTGGCCTCTCTCTGCCAGCAGCCAGAATAATCTACTGCGCCCCCCTCCCCCCCATGATTTTATTGATTACAAAATTGCTTGTATTCACGACTTGGGCATTGCCATTTTTACTACAGAGACAAAGTTTAGGGTTAGAGAAGCTCAGTCTGTGTTTGGATCAGTTTCAATCGGTATCAACCACTGATGTGGAGGACGTGTTTGGGTGGATGCAGGTGACCAGTTGCAAATTAGATCCTTGGTCGTCCTGGCCAGTGAAAGTCAGCTGAAAGAATGTTACTGGCTGTGGTTGTCAACATCTCCCTTTGGGAAGGTTGGATGCCAGACACTCTTAACAGTGCAGTTATGCAGACTTTGCTTAAAAAGAATATCTTTGAACACTGACTCCCCGGCCAGCTATCAACCTGTCTCTAACCTTCCCTTTTTAAGGAAAGTTATTGGGTGGCTGCCCGACAGCTTCAGACTCGGCTTCAAACACAGCTCAACACTGTTGGATTCCTGGACCCTTTTTAGTTAAGCTTTCATCCAGAGTATGGTACAGAGACCGCGCTTGTGCCCTTGGTAGATGATCTGAAAAGAGGAGACTGACAAGGGGAATTGTATCCTGTTGCTCCCTTTCAGTGGCCTTTGACACAGTTGATCTACGAGGTGTTGTTGACATGTCTGCAGGATCTGGCAGGAATGCATGGGACTGCTCTCTAGTGGTTCCATTTGTTCCTGTCAGGGAGGTCCCAGCAAGTGGCGATGGGAGATTGCTCAGTCCCCTCATGACCCCCCCTGCGGCATCCCACGGTTCCATCTTGTCTGCTCTCTTGCCCAACAACCTCATATATACATTGAACAAAACCATTTGAAGGTTTGGAGTGACGAGTCATTAATATGCTGATGACACTCACCTCTACCTCTCTTTATCCAACCCAGGTCATGCAGTTTTGGTGCTACTGTTTAACTGCTGGCTGGTTGCGGCTGGGGACTGGATGAGGGCAAGTCAATTGAGGCTGAATACTGACAAGACTGAGGTGATGATGGTTAGTCGGCTCTGTGACTTTGAGGGATTGGGGCTCCTGTTATTGATGGGGTCTCCCGCCCTCTGTGCCTGGAACATCAGGTTGAGGCTATGCCCAGGAGTGTTTTTCGCCAACTACATCTGGTGAGGTGGCTGTGACCTTCCCCCCCTCATGCCCCGATTCAAATCTCACCACCATTATTCATGCTTTCATCTCTTCATAGACTCTTGCAACGTGCTCTATGTGGGGCTGCCTTTGATGATGATCAAGAAGCTGCAGCTGGTACAGAATGTGGCAGCCCAGCTCCTTTTATTTAGTTATAATTTATTTATAATATATTTTTTTTCCCCATCCCTCCTGCTCCAAGTAGCCCAGGGCAGCTTACAACAATTAAAATACATAAAATGAATAAAACCAAACAATACATTAAACGAGAAGGCACAAAACACGCTCCCCTTCCCCCCCCCCCCAAACACTCCATCTCCCTCGCCAAAAGCCAAGCGGAACAGCTATTTATTTAATAATTTATAATTGTGGACAGATTGCCAGGAGCACATTACATGAGTGTTCCCAAGTCTGCATTGGCTGTCTATAGCTTTCTGGGCACAACTCAAGGTGCTGGTTTTGACCTTTAAAGCCCTGAACGGCCTGAGTCCCACATATCTGAAAGCTTGTCTATCCCACCATGGTCTGCTGCGGCTCCTGCAGCCGGCTGGGAGTGCCCTCCTACGGGTTTCACTTGTTACTCTCGTCCATGGGATGGGGGTTCACAGGTGAGTGTTCTTGGTCACTGCCCCTGTGCTGTGGAACTCACTTCCCCTGGATGGTTTCTTGAGCAAAAGTCTCTAGCCTCATTGCGCGGCGCCTCCTAAGGGTGGAGAGCAGGAACATCCCTCACACTTCCTGAATCAGGGCTTCAGAGGCAGGACTGGCTTTGAGGGGAGTGTTACCAAAATGACAGGTGCATGTGTTTTTCTCTCTGCCACCCCAGCCCCAAGTAATGTTTTTCAGAAAGATTTACCAGACATCCAAGTGTAAAAGACTGAGACGACTACCCAAAAAGACCCTCTCTCCCCAGACATACTAGTGGGCTAATCGTGGTTAAGAACAGCATTTGAGCAGACAAGCTTTCCATTTGAGATGCCCAAAAGTTAGAGAATTTTTAAAAGTCAGACATGACCCATGTGAACACACTTCTCCTAATGGCATACAGAGCTTACTTGAGGTGGTGCAGTTTTAAGCATAGTAACAGAGTTGCCAAAGAACTAAAATAAGTCATACCTAGCAAGCTAGTTTCTACATTATCTTCACTTTTCTCTTTTTCAGAACGCAAATCTGAAACACATAAAAATTAGTTATGACAACAGTTCATAATTAAGAGCAACTGCAGGGGGCTGGGGAGAGAATAGCTGTTATTTCTAATGCAACAGCTCTTCATCAGGAGCAGGCACACGGGAGAGTTGGAAGATCTGGGTTATCTCCAGGCTTTGCCTCCTGACTGAGAAGCTTTAAGTAGATCCCTTCAACAGGTTCCTATGATACGCCAGTTACCGTTACTATTTCTAGTTCTAGTATGGCTGTACACAAAAGTTTAAGAATGTAAGAAATGCCATACAGGGTCTGACCATGTCCATTGAGCGTGGCATCCTATCTCCCAACAGTGGCCAATCTCATTCCCTTAGAAAGAGTAACCAACAGATCATAATGGAGTGAACTATTCCCTGCCATTTCACTCAGGATTTGCTTTTTTTTGACACTTATACAAACGTAGGTAATTGACTTAGGACAAATCATGAATTCTCTGCACTTCATTTAGGTTACCAAGTTCCCAACATGGTAATCTTACCTGCACAGGCTTTTGTGTCATTATCCAATAAGCTAACAATAGGGACATTATCTATATCTATCCAAATAACTAAGTCATAATTCAATTTTCTGATGTAGCTACAAAATTAATCCAAAAAAAAATATCAAAATCACTGCTTTAAACATATGGTGTGTACCTTCTAAAAATGAAACCATACATCTTAGTTGTGAATAAATATGTATTAAGGTTATATTAAAACAAGAATGCACTTTTTGTGGAAAACTGATTAAATCAAGGTTTCCTGACCAGTGGTTTGAATCATGTTTTAAATATTTAAATCAAATATATCTCTATCTCAATCAGTTTCCCACAAAAAGTGCATTCTTGTTTTAAAATAACCATAATACATACTTATTCATAACTAAGAGATGGATGTAAAGTTTCATTTTTAGAAGGTACACACCATAAATTTAAAGCAGTGATTTATTTGTATTTATTTTTTTCAAATTAATTTTGCAGCTACACCAGAAAACTGAATTATGATTTGGTTATTTTATTTAATAAAGCTAACTGACACAGATACTTGTGAAGTCATGGGGGTGGGGGGTGAGTCATCTCCAGTTCACTTCAGTGAATATTCCCAAACAGGGTCTCTTTTATGGCCTGCTGTCATGGTAGGTTTTCCCTTCTACCGTTCCCTCACTAGATCTCAAATCAATGGAGAGGCTATACTCAGAAACATAACCTTCAAAGACTTCTTGAGTATTCTGCTCAAAAAGCTTTTCTTCTGTTTCTACTGTCCCTCCCTTGCATGTATTCCCAGACTACTACTCCTCGCCTAGATCCACTGCATCCCCGACAATCCTTTCTTCCAGGTGCTGGTGCTGATGCGGAGGAGCAGCAGAGTGCTCAGGCAATGTGTGAAAGCGCTTCCCAAGTCAGCTGTGAGTAGTGCTCAGGAGAACTTTGAAACAGTCCTTCACTCATTAAAGTAAGTGTGAGCTGGGCTACTGACTTCAGTGGGTGGAAGATTACCTTTAATGTCCTATTGTTAGTAAGACAAGGGGGGA
Source organism: Sphenodon punctatus (assembly GCA_003113815.1). Lineage (NCBI taxonomy): Eukaryota > Metazoa > Chordata > Lepidosauria > Sphenodontia > Sphenodontidae > Sphenodon > Sphenodon punctatus. The sequence goes on along the minus strand of QEPC01012468.1, from coordinate 3,788,912 downwards.
GACCCCCAGAACTACCATGGGGGCATTTCCTTCTTGTTTCTAAACACCCAGTGGGACATCTTCTCACCCCACCACCTTTTATTTTGCAAATAAACAATTCAATTAGAACTATTCTGCCCCCCTCCAGAAATACACCCGTCACGGTCCATTCCTGCCACCAGTGCCTAAATGAAAGCATCAACTAAGTCCTGGAAGCTCTATTTCTAAGGCTCAAAAGTTGGAATAGGGGGAATTTGGGCATTCATATCCCCACTGCTCTGAAAGTTCAGGGGGAATCAGTGTGTACTAATTACAAATATAAAACTTCCATTAGTATTAAATAGGATTCTTGTAAATGAAGATTTTTTTAGTAACTTAAAATCAAAATATTGAAATGAATGAATATGTTCAAATATAAAAAGTAAACGCGTCATTAGTGAGCAAGCTCCCCGATCAGTACCTTCTCTTCCAGTTATCTTATGTTCATTTCAATATTTTGATTTTAAGTTACTAACTTTTTTCATTTATAAGAATTTATTATTATTAATAAACATTTATAAAGCGCCAGTAACAACCTGGCGCTGTACAGAACATATAATCAGCTGCGGTCCCTATATGTAATATGAATGTAGGTTTTATATTTGTAATTAGTACAAATTGATTAGTTGAAGGTTATATGTTTATAATTATCTTAAGCTCTTTTGAAATTCTTTGGGTTATAGTCCATCATTATCTAACTGTTGTTCACAAAGTTCTGATTAAGATTGGGGCGGAAGTCTTCCAAGCAGAGGCATTAGCTGGGAAGTTAGAGATATTGCAAAACAAGTTTTTTGCAGAGACTCCTGGGAGTCCCTCAGGCGGTCCCTGGTGCAGTTGTAAGGGCGGAAACCGGGGTAACCTCTGTAGCAAGCATACTTAGCCTTAAAAATCTCCTGTATTGGGCAAAAGTGTGCGCTAGGCCAGAATCTTGATTGACTTCTCTGTCTCCAAGAGGAGCTGAATCAGCTGTGTGCACCTACTTATCCAAGGATTAGAAGGGTAATTCGTGCACTGAACAATGTAGGCCTCTCTTCTAAGTTTCTACTGGGTAAACCCTTAGGGCAGCAGAAACTGATTATAAAGACTGCCGTTAGGGATGTGGCAAAGCAAGTGGACATCTCTAGGATAGCAGAGTGGAAGGTAGCACCATACTTTCAGCAGGTAAAAATGAATCATACTTTTGAGAAATACCTGGACCTTATTATGAATAAGGATGTGCGCAGAGCTTACACACGCCTGTGCATGCAGCTATTCAAATCAGCAGTGACATTGGGATGGAACTATCAAAAGCCATATACACAGTGGCTATGTCACTGTAACTTGACAGAAGTCGAGGATGGTTATCTTATTTTATTTAGCTGCCAATACTATGAAGAACTTAGGGAGATATGGCTAACCCCCTTTTGGAAAGAGGAGGATCTCTATCTCCCTAATGGAATAAGACTTGGGAAGCTGTTAGCAACACAGGATGAGGAGGTAATCCGGGCGGTGGCGACTTATGCCCACCTGGTAGAGGTGGGAACGTATCCAGACAGATTAGGTATGTGACGAAGCAGCTGGCTTGGTGGGCGTCGCCCTGTGTATTCCCCACCCCGCAATTTGCTGTTAAAATGTATGCAGCAGCGTGGGTTGCACAATTACCTTTATTACTTTTTTTAAAATTGAAACTAGTCTGCTGCATCTATTTTAAGTTGTATTACAAGTTGTTTTACCTGTTTTATCTTTTGGTAAAATGGCAGATGCCAGCCCAAAAGTGCTACTTACTAGTTCATCGCCTGTTAATAACGAGAAGGCAATTCATACTTATAGTTATATTTTATATTGTAGTAAATTGCTTTTGCGCTTTGCATGCTATTTTATGTGTATATATTTCTTCTGTTTAAACTGGTTTGGCCATGGCGAAAGCTGGTGCCCAATAAAGTAAAGTATTATAATTAAGATTGACTGAGGCTGAAACATGTTAACAAACATGAAAAATGGATTTGTCAATAGATATGAATACTAGATCAGTGTTATAAATAATTGGGAGTGACATGGACTGAGCTTTTGACAAAGTAACATTTACTAGAAACCACTTAGACTTTCTTCATTTTTGTCTATTGAAAATTAGATTCTTTTTGTAGGATAAATGCATATAGAACATATTGAGTTTTGAAATAATATTTAATTTATTTAGATTAGGATACGTGGTTCCCCCTGTTATATTCTTTACATCATTGTCCAGTGTCTGGTTTTACCTATGGCTTGAGCACGTCATATATGAAAGCTGAAACTTACAGGACGTCTGTTCCATAACTTATCCAGAGATAGAGTGTGGGTTGCTGTGTTGGTCCCACAGGACAAAGAGGTTCAAATGATATCTTTTATTGGGCTAACTGTTGTTGGTGGAAATAAACAAGCTTTTAGGCCACACAGGGCCCTTCCTCAAGCATGTAGCACGGCCAGTAGAAAGATATAAAATTAACAAATGTAGGGCAGGTATATTTGAGGGGACACGGACTAGGTGGCCGTGTACCCTCATACACCTGCCCTACATTTGCTCATTTTATATATTTCTGACTGGCTACGCTGCATGCCTGAGGAAGGGCTCTGCGCAGCCCGAAAGCTTGCTTGTTTCTACCCAATAAAGGATATCCTCATTCGAACCTCTTTGTGGCTCGTTCAAGGGAATGGCAAGGTGTGGAAGCGGGGCACCGCTAAGCAAGGGGCTCCAACGCCGTTTACGGGAATTTACATCAACCCGGAGCTCGAGCAGAGTTGAGTTTTCTACTGCTTTTCAGTCTGTGGGCGGAAGCAGCCCCCAGGGCCCGCTCACTCCCCCACAGGGCGGGGAGAACAGCCCCACCGCCTGCGGGTAACGAGGAAGGGCCTGGCCTGGGCGGCAGCAATGCGGGGCGCAGCGGGCGGGCGGTTACCTCTCAGCACCAGGCAGGTGATGGCGAGCAGGAAGGCGAGCAGGGTCACGGCCACCAGGCAGCAGAGCACGGAGCAGGCCCGGGCCGGCCAGCCTTGTCTGGCGTGGGGCGGCCCGCTCAGCAGCAACAGCGCCCCGTTGCGCTTGGGAGCGACTGCGAGCGCCCCGGCCCGAGAGCGAGCGAGTCCGCCCGAACTCGCCGCCGCCGTCTCCTCTGCCGCCCTCAGTCCCTCCCCTTCCAGCAGCTCCTCCTGAAGGTTCCGCGCCACCTCCCTACTCGCCAGCCAGGGCGTCTCGGGCTCCGCACGGGCGCCGAGCCAGCCCCAGCGGCTGCTCGTGCCGCCGTCGCCTGCCGACAGAGCCATGGCAGCGGCGCGCGGGAAGGCGCGCGAGAGTGGCTGACGGAAGGAAGCCCTTCCCTTAAGCATCTACCAAGTGGAAGAACCCACGGGGGGGGGTTACTAATATAACTACTGACCCGGAACAGGAATGGGGAAAAGTCTTACGTTCGGCTCCTACCAACTTATGCTAGGAAAGGGGGAGGAAGCCACGCCCCCAAAGGGCACCTACCAATAAACACGCAGGGGGGGGAAAGGACATCCCTCTACAGAAATAACCCAGACAAAAAGTTAATTGTCCCCTTGCCTTGCGGTGGTTGCTTCTGGTTTCCGTCGCTCCGCCTCTGTTGCGTGAGCCACTTTCCCAGTGTTCTTTGCGCTCTTCCCCCTGCGCGGCTTCCTTTCCCTTCGCTTCAGAGTCCGGCGCGAGCCACCCTCGCGCGCTCTTTCTCCCCGGTGAGAGGAGCCCTTTCCCCGCGCGGAGAGGATCCCGGCGCGACCTCCCGCTCTTCCCCTCCCTTCTCCCGGCTCGCTGCGGCCCCTCTCAAGCGCCTCAAACCGGCGCGAACCCTTTCTCCTTCTCCTCTCGGTGCGGGGCAGGCCCTCCTCCCCCACCCCCTTCTGTCCTAACGGTTTCGCGCAGGTCTCAGAGGCGGAAGGGCAGGCTCGGCCTCGCCGGGCCCGGAGAAGGGGTCGCGATGTCGGGCGGGGACTCGGCGGCGGCCTCCCCTCAGCCGCTCCCCTTCTCCCTGCCGAAGCCCCCTCCCCTCATGCAGTTAACGCCGGGGGAAGGCGTGCGCCCCGTTCCCTCTCCTTCGGACCAATCACCGAAGCCCTCCCGGTTGGCAGGACGCCCGGATTGGCCGACTGGAAAGCCTGTCAGCCTCTTGGCCCCGCTGCTCCCGCCTCGCGGGGAGCCCGAGCCACTAATGCCTTTTGGCCCCTCCTCTCGGCAGCCGCTTAGGGGCCGGCTTCTTGGCCGGTGCGGTGGCGGCGGGAGCCTCCTGAACCCTTCGATGAGGCAGGGCGGCATGGACAGAGGGTCTCTCATGGTGAGTGAAGGGCTAAACTTAAATTTGGGGGTGGTGTGGGGAGCCGCAACCACCCCCGCGTGAACTCGGTGTCTCTAGGGGCTGAGGAAAGTGGTTCCAGATGTTGCACCCTTATGGCTGAAAATAAGAGACCACATCCTCGCAGTATCTTCCCCCCCCCCCCTTAAGATAATAGGATTCTGCTCCAAGCTTGTGGCATTCATGCATTGCAAGGATCCGTGTATGCAAAACATAGCTCTATTTCCACCTGCCTCCTCTGAGTAGCAGGCAGTTACAATTAGACTGCAGTCTTGCACCTATTGGATTCCCATTCACTGTCATGGTGGCTGAGTGTGCCTTTATTTTAATCTACCAGCCACTTGCATTGTGGTCTGATACAAGCCATGTTATTACCAAAACGGAAGATAGAAGATCCAGTTTGCGAGGGAAGGATTTAAACGCAAGTTGCTCTTCGATCAGTCTACAGAAACACTTGCTGCTGGACAGCCTGTCAAGTTTGTTTTTGCCCCAGTTTAAGCAGTAGCTACTTGGGAAGTGATCGTTTGTGAGGTAGCAGAGATCATACATAAATATATTAAAAAGTAAAAGCATCCTTTAGTAAGCAAGCTCCCCGCCCTACCTCCCCCTTGCAGAGTTGTCATCTTTCCTATTGAACTATTGAGGGGTAAAGTTTTTATCTCTGTGGTTCTTTTCAAGGATTTTGGGGGAGTTTCTCATGCTTGGAGCACACTTAATTGGAAGCAGCAGTGGGGCAAGACTCCTTTCTTCTCCTGCTTCTACAGGATGGTGGGGAATGGGGGGCATACTAATCCAATATTCCCCCTGGATGCAGATGACACTACCAACAGGAACTTGAGAAACTTTGGTAGTGGGTACAGTAGGAAAGAGAAGGGGAAAAATTGATCTGGGATTAGAGGGAGCATATATTCTGGTATATTGGGAAACTTGGACCCTCAAGTTATTACTACTATATAGCTGTCTCCACCAAAGGGCCTGATCTACACAAGAATTTAAAAAATCCTTTGTATATCCTATATTCTCAATTTGTTTTTGAGCAAATAACGTGTCTTCTACTAGGTTAGTATTCTCAGGATTAGATATTTTAATCTTTTTAAAATTAAAATGAGAATGAAGTTAAAACTTAGTATTGCGTGTTTGCCAGAAAATAATACAGTAGATGTTTTTAAATAGTAAGTAGCCCTTTTTGTTAGAAAGTGACTGGAATATAATATAGTTTTGGCTACTGGTCCAGGACTGGTTAAGTTTGTCTTTAGATTGGTGTTTGCATGCGTGTGGGTGATCAAGTGACAGCTAAACGTTTGATGTGTCCCTGCAAATAAATATTGGGAATTTGGCAAATTGTGAGATCCTGCAGTTCTGCTTATTCTGTCTCTTATTCCAGTTAAATTTCAAAATATTAATGACTGTTGTTGCAATAACTGGTTGATCCAGGGATCCTTGTTCTGTTTGTCTAAAAGGTGCAGTCTATTGCTCTGATTCTGCAACAGCTTACATATGTTTAATTTTAATATTGTGTTGTTATTATTATTATTATTATTATTATTATTAACAAACATTTATATAGCGCCAGCAGTGTACCTGGCACTTTACAAAGTAATAAAATAGATACGGTCCCTGCCCCTAGGGCTTACAATCTGAGAGACAGGAGCTGGGGGAGAGACTTAGGAAGGGGAACAGAGGGAGAGACAAGGAGTCTAACATTCATGAAGATGCGAGGTCTCAAGTGCACGTACTTGGCTTGGTTACGATGAGAATGACAGCAGGCAGGTCCATGTTGCAAGGATAAGTGTAAACCGATCGTAGGTATAGGAATAGTGGCTCAGCAGGATAAAGAGTCAGACAGAGCAGAGCGAAAGAGGTGAGTTTTAAGGAGAGATTTAAAGGTATGAAGGGAGGGGGCAAGGCGGATGTGGACAGGGAGGGAGTTCCAGGCATGGGGGGCAGCAAGTGAGAAGGGACGAAGGCACTTAGGGGAGCAGGGAAGGCGTGGAAGGGTGAGAGAAGGGACAGAGGAGGAGCGAAGTGCACGGGCTGGAGTATGGAGGGCGATAAGTGCAGAGAGGTAGGGGGGAGCAAGGTTGTGACGAGCTTTATAGGTGAATTATGAATTGTGAGCTGCCCTGCGTCGCTTGTAGTGAGGGGCGGGGTAAAAATGTACATATAAATAAATAATACCATATATAATCTCCTTGATTTCATTGAGCTTACTCTGGAAGAAAAGATAAAGCATGTACACAAAGTTAAGGACCCAAGTATCTAATTGAATTGAATAGGTCTTGTGCTGGCTGAGTATTTCGCATTTTGGAACTGTAGATTTCAGTGAACTAACGTTCATTTGGATGCTAATATAACATGGACAAGTTTAAACAGGGAGAAGTACAATGGTTTTAGTAAATTTTAAAGTTTTTTCTAACAAACAAATTAGTCTCACAAAACCTCATATCTTGAGAGTGTACACGCATAGGTTATGCACATGCTGCATTCCCCTACATGGGTTGTGCTCAGGTTGTACGCACACGTATTGCATTCCCTAGTCGGGTTGGTGTGCAGGTTGCACATGGATTGCGCACACATTGTGAACACATCCTTTTGTGCAGTATTCGGAGTATAGGATTGGGCTGAATGTCTGGTGGTTTTCCTTGTTAATTTTATTATGCTAGAATAGGTACTTTTAGAACTAATGTGGAAACTTGAAATAATGAGTCTCAAATACTAATGGGAAAAGTGAAGACCAATTATTTTGATGAATTTGGAACCATCCTGTGCTTGAAAGTCAAAAACATTCTAGTATTAACCTTTTAATTAACATTGTTTTCCAGATGGGCCATCCAGGCATGCCTCATTACCCACCCATGGGAATGCATCCTATGGGCCAGAGACCACCAAATATGCCACCAGGTCCTCATGGGATGATGCCTCAAATGATGCCTCCAATGGGAGGGCCACAAATGGGGCAGGTAAGTTGACTTCTGTCATAACGATTTAATAAAATTCCTTAAGCAAGTGTGTACTTAATGACTGCTTAGAAATAGTAACTTAGATCTCTTTTAGGTGATCTTTTTGGCTCTGTAACACCAAGCTGTATATTTTTGCAGTTCTAAAGTTCCTATAAGTTGTTCTGGGGTTATGTATGTTTGTTTTCGTTTTTTGTTTTCAAGTTCCCAACGTTGGAGATTGCTAAAATAACTTTGAGTTTGAGACAGAAGTATTCTCCTTCTGGTTCCTTCTTGTCAGCAATCAGAGACAGGTTCAGACTTACAACACATGCAGTAGTCAGAGTGATATGAAAGATGGAGCCCTTGATCAGGATCTTGCAGTGATGAGGAATCTCCTCGCCATCTTCCACAACAGGGTATAGGAAGCTTCTGGGTTGTTGTTTTTTTCTGTTGGGATGGGAATGGGATTCACATCCTGGAGGATGTTTGGCATGCTTTCAAGCCCTAATAGATAGCATGGTGGTCTGTTGTTTGAAACAGTGCCAGCACAGTAGTGCTACAAATTAAAAAATACATAAAAGAAAGGAGAAAGAGATGCAACTTCATCGGATTTTGTTGATTGGGTTGGTAATGGGTTGTTTACTTCCTTTCAAATCCTTATGCTAGTCAATTCCCTGTCTTCCCCTGCCCAGTAACTTTCAGCCTGAATTCCATTGTTGGTTTGGTCTTCTGACTCAACATCTTGCCCTTTCTCTCCATGTGATATGGAATTCACTCATAGGTCAGGTAATTGAAAAATGCAAGTAATAACTGAGAGGTTCTGGTAGACAATTGTGTAGAAAGAGGTGGGTCTTGAAGAGGAATTTAAATGGGGAAACAGACTGGTGAATTAGTAGACATTCAGATTCCAGTTCTTTTAGACTGTAGTTATCAGTCCTTTTGCATATCTGTTTGGACTTGGGACACCCCTCCCCTCTCTTATTTATGTATTCTGGGACAAGACTGGTGGTTTGTAACCTCCCTGTTCAGGTTCTGTCTTTGGGCCAAGCGGTCACTGTACCTGATGTGTCCTTAGATGTCCACCCAGCCAAGTTGTTTCCCTGCTTAGGCTTTTGGGTGCTTGAACCATCTTTCCCCTCATCCTTGAGCTCCAGAGTCTCTCAGCCCAAGAATAATTGTGTGAATATCCCAGAAAACAAAGATTCTTCCTAGCTACAAAGAGGTATCAAAGCTCTTAAGTAAGAAATCCTTGAGGTTTCTATAGCTACCTGAACACGGGTTTTGGGGGAGCTTCTCATGCTTGGAGCACACTTAATTGGAAGCAGCAGTGGGGCAAGACTCCTTTCTTCTCCTGCTTCTACAGGATGGTGGGGAATGGGGGGGCCACCTCCCATTCTTTCTTCTCTTCCTCACGCTTCCAAGAAAACCTTGTGGATTGAGGGTGGAGCAGTAGCCCTACCAAATACCTCTCCCTCCACGCAAGATGAGGCGGAGCGATAACCTGATGTTCCCTTAAGATAGAGGGGGATGGGGTCACTTGGCCAGCCCGCCAAGGACTATAAAGGTAAAGTGGGGGGGGTGACTTCCCAAGACCTGGTTGGGGATGGAGTGACTAAGAAAATAAGCAGTTGAATATGGCCGGATATAGTACTTAACATTTGTGCTGTTTGTTACTCTTAAGTTCATCTTGGCCATTCCTAATAGCAAGGACCACTAGAGAACAGTGGGAAAAGTGCACAATATGCCAAAAACTTTTTCGAGGACAATTTTATATAACTTTGCACTTTGTCAAGATGATCACTCATTAGTAACTTCCCAATATAAGTTTGTTATGGTTACTTGTTGAAATAGCACAAACAAATATGGTCAAATAAAATTAGCCACAGGGTTTCTCTTGCATTAGACAACATTTACTAGACCCATGTCCGCATTTGGACTTGAGCTATCACTAAAATGTGATGGTCTGTTCACATTCCCATGCTTACACTGTTTTAAGGGTAGTAATATGGTTTTAAATGGCTTAATATGGTTTGCATCCATATTGCATGTTTTTCTTAAGCTTTTTATAACAGTTCATGTTTTTGAACTCTGCAGTCATAATTCTTAAAACTTTTTACAGTTGGGAATATCTTTGCAAACAATTCTTACAGCAGCCACGTGAGGCAAGTACTTCCAAGTATTATCCCCTGTTTGTAGATGAGGTAAATGGGTCCTTAAGGTTAAGAGACTTGCTGTAGGTCACAGAGTTATTTGGTTTAGGAGCCCAAATTGGAATTTGGGGAGCTTCACTGATTTTTTTACTCTAATCCTAAAAATACTTACCAGTCACATTTATTTAGATACTTTTAGGTATGGGGGGGTCTTTATGGTTTGGTGGGCCCAACATCTCTGTAAAGTCTCTCCGACCGTCCCCTCCCACAACCTTCATTTTCCTTGTTTTTAACCTTGGTTTCCCCTCTGACAGGTAGAGCACCACCCCTGCATCACAATCTTGTCATCAACTATTGGTTGGCCATGTAGCTTAAGTAGCATTGTTTGCAATTTATAGTTTCCCTCACTAACATTTAGTATTGAGTTTTTTGTACCTTTCAGTGTACCAGTGTAATTGGAATATTTGTTGGAGTTAAATCAGTGAAAGCCCAGCTATTGCCTTACTTTCACTACTAGTTTTATACACAATTCTACGTGCTTCTTATTTTTATGACCCCTTGGGTTATTAGATTTATTAGGCAAAATAAGTTATTTAAGCCCCAATACTCTTAAAAAGGCTTAATAATTGATGATATATATTGCATTGTGAACACATTTTACAATAATATTTTGATTATAGATGCCTGGAATGATGCAGTCAGTGATGCCTGGAATGATGATGCCTCATATGTCCCAAGCTTCCATGCAGCCTACAGGACCGGTAATATCTAAATCTGTTTTTTCTTACCTTTTTAAGTTCCTCCCCCATAGTGGACTTCCTTGTCTAAATTTTTCCATAAATTTGATCATTTAAATGCTGTTACCAGCATTTTTTAATGCTGTGTTAAGTTTTTGAACACACATAAAAGGGTAATAAAAATGTGACCACCTTGTATATGCATTTCTCTTGGGTAGAACTTGTCCTTCAGGTTCACACTGTGCACTAATAACCATTTGCACCTTGAAGAAGGAATACTCTCCATAGAGTTTTCCCCTGTTTGTGAAAAAAATATTGTACTTATAACCAGATTTCAATATTGTGGAATGCTATTGATTTTTCTGTCACTCAGGCCAGTACCATCTCTTATGGTACTGTTACTGTTTTTATTTGTTTGGGTTTTTTTGTTTGTGTGATTTCTGTCACATTCAACGAACTAACCATGGGAAGATTTTAAGATTTCTGAAATTCCTTCAAGTAAAGTTTAGAAACAGTACATTCTAAAAGAGTTAAAAAGAGGTTTATCCAGTCAAATTTTAAAATATTTCAAAGATAACAAAAAGATGTTATATCTTTTTATAAAAAAGTAATAGTATTAGCAGATTTTAAATCGGAGACAATTAGCTTTTATAACATACAATTGATTAGAAAAGTATCAGTGTTGTGTGCTATTTTATCAAGCACCTCATTAGAAAAGATTACTTGGGTTTTTAAACACTTTTTTTAATTTTTCGGTTATCCACATTGATCTATTTTCTTAGGTCATTACTTATTTTGGAAGAAATATTAAGTAGAGCTTCAGATATCTTAGTTTATAGTATGCCAAGTGTATTTAGTACAATCAGTTTCATCAAAAGTCAACCTTCGATGATGTCACATTTCACTGTACCTAGAAATTACATGTTGAGCTGTGCTTTTTGGTCAGTTAACATGTAGATTTTATATCGGCGTGCACAGCTTGTTAAATGTGCCACTAATGAGCTTTACTCATCAAGTGGCAGCAGCCAGTGGGACGTGTTGCTGTTCAGCATGCTCCCTTGACATTTCTGGTCCGTTGATTTTCTCCCTGTCTCCTGTCAGAGATCCGTTGGGTAGCTCTGCGGATGACCGTCAGGAGGCAGAAGAAGAAGAAAACGTTCTGCGCATGCGTGGAGCTGTCCGGCCATTTTGTTTCAGCCTTTTCTTCTGCCTTCGGCCGTCGGAGGTGTTTTTTCGGGCTTCTCCTGATCTGAAAGAAAAAGACAGAATTTTTTTTAAAAAATAAAAAATAAAATAAATTATTACAGAAAGAGTATAGCGGGGCGTTAGGAGCGGCGATCCTCCCTCTCCAAGTACAGGGAGGCTCGCATGTGTGCCAGCCAGGTTGCCGCGCAAAGTACCCGGGAACCGGGGAGCAGCTTAACTCGGGAAAAGAGACACCCGCCTACCCCGGCGACTTACTTAGTCGTGGATCAGCGAAGTCTCCCTCTGCTCAGGCCCTGACACCGCTCTGCGGGGGTCGGGCCAGGCCACGCCGGTGCTAGAGCTTCCGACCGCGCCCTCCTCCCCCCCACTGAGGATGGACAGAGCAGGGGCTGGGAAATCACAAACGGCCCCCTCCCTGGAGGGCAACAGGCTTGAAGCACCCGACATGGCGGCAAGACTGGACAAGATCCTGCTGGCGCTGGAGCGCCTCACTGAGGTACAGAGCAGAGGGACCCCAGGCAGCCCACTCCCCATATCCCTGCCACAGGGTGCTGGGACACGACTGCCCCTTCCCCAGGATGTCTCCCCCCAAGAGTCAGGGGCGAGTAACGACTGTCCAACGCCAGGGGGAGCAGGGTTAACCCCTTCCCCTACACAGGGCAGAGCGGGAAAAGCCCCGCGCAAGGGAAAAAGTAAGGCGCACAAGCGCCCTCTACAGGCCTCTCTGAATAGGCTTCTCAGATCCCCACAGTCCTCAGACGGGGAGGGTGGAGATGAGCCCCAACCAAAGAAATCCCGAGCCCAGGCCACCTCCAAGCTGGCTTCGACTCGGACCAGGACTGGGAAGATGTGGAGGACCTGGACATCCAGGGTCCTTCACAGGAGTCACAGGACAGGGACAGACAGTTCCCTATGCAGTATAAAGGGGAGTTTATGTCCCAGGTGACTAAGACACTCCAGCTGGTAGAGAAGCCACACAAGGACGTTTCTTCTGATTCTCAGGAAGAGGAGGAATGCGATTATATCCCCTCAGTTCATGGGAAAGACCCAGGGTTCCAGTTAGACAAGGCCTTCGAGAGGATGGTTTTACAGGAGTGGGAACACCCTGAAAAGGGGCAGAGAATGAACAAGACTCAAGTTTCTCTGTACTCGCTCTCTAGAAAAAAGGAACCCCTCTTAAAAAATCCCAAAGTCGACGCAGCAGCGGTCTCCCTTGCTAAGCAAACCGTGTTTCCTACAGAAGGCGTCTGTTATCCTAAGGATGCCACCGATAGAGCCGTGGAGAATGCTCTACGTAGAGGCCTAGAGTTCTCTGCCACAGCAATGAGAATAAATGTGATCTCCTCCTGTGTGACCAGGGCTCTCCTAGCTTGGTTACCAGAGGCCGAGGACCCAGGCATCTCTGACAGAAGGGCACAGGTCTTATCAGCACAAATCAATTTGGCATTTGCCTTCTTAGCCGATGCAACTATGGATTCCATGACATGGGCTGCCAGATCCGTGGCAAGCTTGGTATCAGCCAGGCGTAAGCTTTGGCTCAGGTCATGGGAGGGAGACGCTACAGCAAAGAATCTCCTCACTGCCGCCCCATACAGGGGCTTCAAACTGTTTGGGGTTTGTCTGGAGAAGGTGTTGGCGGATGCCAACAACAAAACTAAACAAAAGAACTTGCAACAGGTGGGGTCTAAGAAAAAAAATAATTCGTGGCCCCAGCTTCAGACCCAGAGGGGGTTATAGCTCGGGGTACAGCTCCTCCAGAAGATTCCAGGGGCAGTTCAGGCATGACCAGCCGGGGCGATTCTTCTCCCGCAGAGGTGGCAGAATCCACAACTTCAGGCAAGACAAGCAAAAGCCCAAGGGTTTTGCTCAGGGTACCCGAAAGCAGGAGGCATGAATACGAAGGGGCGTTAGAGGTAGGAGGCAGACTGCAGAATTTTTCAGACGTGTGGGCGCAGTCTGTTTCAGATGCCTGGGTCCTGCAATGCGTAACCGTCGGGTACAAAATAGAGCTAAAAGCAAAACCAAGACACTCCATGACATCCCCGCAATCAGGACGTATAGAAAAACACTTGGCCATGCTCCAGGAGTTGCAGAGGCTCAGCAAGATCGAAACAATAGAGTCAGTTCCCCCAGAACAGCTAGGGCGGAGATTGTATTCCCTCCTCTTCCTGGTGATGAAGAAATCGGGCTCCTGGCAGGCGGTGCTGGACCTCAAACGATTAAACAGGGTGGTAAGAACCCAAAAATTCAAGATGCAGACGGTAGCCTCAATTTGTCAGACCATCAGAGAAGGGGATTGGCTAGCGTCCCTGGACCTCAGGGACGCTTATCTCCACATCCCAATTTGGAAGCCTCATCGCCAGTGGCTTCATTTCTGTTATCAGAAGACCCATTACCAATTCAGGGCTCTTCCGTTCAGATTGTCATCAGCCCCGAGGACGTTCACCAAGGTACTAGTCCCACTGGTGGCGAACCTCCGCAAGGAGGGGGTTCGCGTGTACCCGTACCTCGACGACGACCTAGTCCGAGCACAAAGTCGGGACAAGACCCAGAAAGTTCTCAGCAGAGTCATTCAGTACTTGGGGGACCACGGCTTCTTGGTGAATCAAGACAAAGGTCACCTGGAACCAGCACACAGAATCAAACATCTCAGGGTATGGATAGATACGATCTCAGGAGCTGCTTATATCCCACTCGACAGACGGGAAAAGATCAGGTCTCGAGTATGGCTCCTAAGACTCCACAAAAAAGCAAGATTGAAGAGCCTCGCCCAGTTACTAGGCTTGATGGTGTCCTGCACCAAGCAGGTGCAGTGGGGCAAGATTCCATCTTCGTCCCTTACAGCAGCTGCTGAGACCTTTTCAGCGAGAGCTTACCACAGGACTCAATCTGTGGGTCAGAATCCCAAGAACCTTGCCAAGTTCAATGTCCTGGTGGTTAGACCCAACAACTTTCCACGCGGGTGTTCCATGAGGGGAGCCAGAATGGGCGGTCTGGACAACAGACGCAAGCCTGAAGGGATGGGGAGACCACGTCAGTCCAGGGGTTATGGTCACAGCAGGAAAAAAAGCAGAGCATCAATGTCCTGGAACTAACGGCAATCCGGCTAGCCCTACAACAACTGTCACTGAACATCGGCAATGCTCATGTCCTGGTGTATATGGACAATATGTCAATCACTAGGGAGGCTCCAGATCCATCTGGCTACAGCGGGAGTCAGTAAGGCTGTTTACATGGGCGCAGAACAACCTGAAGTCATTGAAAGCATAGCACATAAAGGGTTCACAGAACGTGCAAGCGGACTGGCTAAGCTGCCAGTCAGTACACCCACACGAATGGCACCTTCACCCAGAAGTCTTCAGGACCCTGTTAGAGAAATTCGGATACCCCAAAATCGATCTCTTTGCGACCAAGCAAAACCGACAGGTCAGCCGTTACATGACAAAGTCAAGGGACAACCAGGCAGAGGCCGTAGACGCTCTCAACCAGAGGTGTCCAAGAGACTTACTATATGCCTTCCCACCGACGCCCCTGTTATCCACAACGGTAGCGAAGATCGCCAAGGAAAAGACACAAGTGATTCTGATCGCACCATGGTGGCCAAGGAGGCCGTGGTTCTCGTATCTTGTGGAATTGAGCCAGGAACCTCCAATGCATCTTCCTTTACGCTCAGACCTGCTGTCGCAGGGTCCCCTGCTGTGCGACACCATCTCAGTACTAAAATTAACAGCATGGCACTTGAGAGCGCAGCTTTGAGAAAGGCAGGGTATTCTGAAGCAGTATTAGCTACCCTGCAACAAGCTAGGAGACTGGCAGTTAGGAAAACTTACGGAGCTACCTGGAAGGTGTTTGCCCCCTGGGCAGCAGATAGGGGGATAGACCCATACCTAGCAGGGATACAGGTCATCCTTCAATTCCTCCAGGAGGGTTTGGAGAAGGGGTTGCGTCCTAATACGTTAGCATGTCAGGCGGCTGCTATTTCTTCTGTGCTGCAGTCGTTGTCAAACAGGAGATTTTTTCCGCATAGACACATCAGACAGTTTCTGAAAGCAGCAAGAAATATCAGCCCCCCAGTCGTGAATAGATGCTCTTCCTGGAGTCTGTCTAGTTTTAGATGCTCTAACTGGTTCTCCTTTCGAGCCCCTAAAGCATATCTCTCTGTACATGCTATCTCTGAAGGTGGTGTTCCTGGTAGCAGTTACATCTGCTCAAAGGGTATCTGAGTTGGGGGCCCTGTCCATGGAGGAGAATTTTTGCTCTTTTCAGAATCAGTCAGTCACCCTCCGTATGGATGAAGCTTTTATCCCCAAAGTTAACTCAGCTTTCCATAGGTCCCAGGACATTATCTTGCCATCTTTTTGTCCTAATCCAACTCATCCTAGGGAGAAGGTGTAGCACCTTGGATGTTAGGAGGGCCCGTAAGATTTATTTGAAAAGAACCAGGGGGATTCGATCTACCTCGGCCCTGTTTGTTAACATTAGACCTAGATATGGGAGAAGAAAGGCCTCCAAGACACTAATTTCAAAATGGGTTCGGCAGTGCATAATAGAGGCGTACAAGGCCAAACGCAAGGTTCCTCCCTTGCAGGTTTGGGCCCACTCAGTGCATGGGGCAGGAACTTCCTACGCCTTCAAATCTAGGGCTTCGTATGCGGAAGTGTGCAGGGCGGCCACTTGGTCCTCCCTGCATACTTTCGTGAAGCATTACAAATTGGATCTGTTTAGATCCGCTGAGGCGGCTTTTGGCAGGAGGGTTCTACAGGCAGTTCTGGAGGCTCCCAGGGCTGTAAGGTTTTGGGCTTGGGTACATCCCAACAGATCACTGACAGGAGACAGGGAGAAACAAAAATTGGTCACCTACCTCGGTGAATTTGTTTCTTCTCTGTTGTACTGTCAGTGATCCGGCCCTCCCTGTCAAACAGCAAAGACAAATATAGGGAGTGTCTCAGGGGTGTGATTATTAGTTCCTTAAAAGTTCAGGTTAACTCAGGGAGAAGCACATCCTTTGAATTTTCTTAATGGTTCAGCTCCCATGTTGAGCTCCAGTGGAGTAGTTGGGGGAGTGCACTAATGTTGTGTTAAGTATTTATAGAGTTGGAGACGTTCCTCGGCTTGGATACGGACTGAAACAAAATGACCGGGCAGCTCCACGCATGCGCAGAATGTTTTCTTCTTCTTCTGCCTCCTGACGGTCATCCGCAGAGCTACCCAACGGATCACTGACAGTAGGACAGAGAAGAAACAGATTCACTGAGGTAGGTGACCAATTTTTGTTTCTGGCAAGAGCAGGTAAGGGGGCATCTCTTGTCACGTACATAATATTCCAGGCCTAACAAGGATTTATCAAGAATAAGCCAAGGCTGCTGCCTGCGGGGATCACTTACATTCAGGCACTATGGAAATCAGGAGAACTGGCCTGTCTGTGTCTGAAGTGGGTCCCAACCCGCTGGTATAACTAACACCACTGTATTTATTTAGATTTATACCCCAGCTTCATTTTAATAAATTCAGAGTTATTTTTGCTAGCATTATGGTTTCTGACGTTTGGTCAAACTTTCAGATTTTTCTTTGCAACCGTAGAGACTACATCCCCTCCCCCCCCCGCCATGAAAGCTAAAATTCTGTTTTATCAAGAGACCCTCGCCCAAGCAAATTATCCTGCGGGCTGCATGTTGTGCACTCCTGTGTTAGATGGTCATTTATCTCTTCTGCAGATTGCCTATAAGCCTTCTTAATGAAGGATTGGAATGAAAAGGTTGCATACCTGTTAATGTTTTTAAAAGTGTCATTTTTGCTTGCAAAGATGTGAAGAAAAAACACTCTCTACTAGTATTTATTTTAACTGCCTGCAGAAAACGATGATCTATCTTGGATTGGATTCCCTTGTCAAACTATTAAACTGTAGATCCCTAGAAACAATAGTTTACCCACTGAAACCAATACCTTGATTAGTTACACAAATGTAGCAAATCTACCAGCAAAACTGCCACCAGTTTGACTTGCCCAGCTCCTGGCCTTTAAGCATGCCTCAAAAGATTATGGATTTGGCTTGTTGGGAGAAGCAAGTTGTAACGGTCTAGTCTAGTAATGGTAGGAGCCTGGCCATATCTCCTTCCCACCCCCTGTTTTTTTAAATTTAATTTAACAAAGTACTATGTAAAACCTTCGCAAGTAGCTCTAAGTTAACTTTATATGTAAAATAAATTTAATATTTACGTTAAACTTAAAGACCATTTCTAGTTAATCCCTGTTATAGAAAACTTAGTCATTACTCCAGTAGTTTGTTGAATGACTACAGCAAACATAGTGGCTGTTTTGCAGTATGTTTTCCAGTTATTAATTCAAATTGAAGTTGATGCACTATGGTGGTCTGTTTGAGTTACCTAGCTTTTTGGGTTCTCATCTCTTGCTCTTTGAATCAATGATGGCTAAAAGTATTCCACAGGTGGCTTTCTTCAGAGAGATGTGGATTGGGGCCCTTACTGGATGTTACATTTGTATGTTCAAGAACTGTTCTGAGAAATTATGAGAGAGTATCATTGAAGTAAATGGGAGAAAAAATGCTCTGTATGCCTAATCGCTTCCTTGTGGAGTTGGAGTCTCTAATAGCTGTTTGGAGTGCAGGGGTGAGGGGGGGAAAGAACGGGGGAAAGAATACACATTAAAGTTTTTGGGCCATTTGCTGTGTAAAAAAGCCAGACCTACAGTTGCTGTGTTCTAAAATGGTTTGTACACTGTTCAGTGGCATATGTAATATAACCGTGTTGTGCTTGAAAATAATCTGTTGGTTTTCTACAGCCAGGAGTGAACAGTATGGATTCGCAAGTAGGTATGTATAAACAATCCACTATTTTAAAAGATTTTAACAAAATTGGTCAGACTTTTTCTTTAAAAAAATCCAAACTTGTGTTTAATGGAATTTTGAAAAGACTCCTTATTGACAAAGAGGAGGTCGTTAATCTTGCCTTACAATAATGTTTTCCCTTTCATAGTGTGTTTCTCAAGTAAAACATATTTATAAAAAAACCCAAAAGAGTAAATTCTATGTACTTTAATCATGCAATTTGTGACCAGTTATTTTTAACACATTTAAAATTTTAATAACTTTACCTATCCCAAAAGTGCAAATATAGATTCTAATCCTGTTTTGTATTAGTGTTGTTCTCCTTTAAGTGTTGTCACTATGGATCCCCATTCTTGGGATGAATATCCTATCTGAAATCTACAATCCCCAACAATTCACATTGCAGCCCCTTTCCCTCCAGCTGTCCTTCATTTTTTCTTGCTAGCAGTAGAAAATCAGAACCTGTGGTACTTGTTCGTTCCTTCTTTAAAAAAAAAAAAGTTGTGCGTATAATTGTGCGTTATTGAGCATTAGTTAATTTAATCGTGGTGCACATCCTCAAGTGAAAAGATTAATTCCTGTTCAAAAGCAGCAAATTTTTTGTGCATTAGGTAAAGCTAGGTTTGCTATTCAGGCATGCTTGCTTAGCCCTTGGATAGTTTGCTGTAAATCTTTTAGACTCCTTGTAGTTTAAAGCGAAAAATTCAGAGGGAGTTAGATCATAGACTGTTTTAAAAGGCGTTAAATCTGTATGCAAACTGATGCTCTTGCATATTTATCAGTGCTCAAAGATTACTTCCACTGATTTTAAAGAAACCCGTACATCATGTGGGGGAGAGATCCCGCTTACTTAGATAAATAACACTACTAACAGGAGCTCTGTATGTACACTTGCATAAATTAGCTCTCTTGGCTTTGCTTCCATGTATGTGTGAATCTGTGGGAGAGGAGAAACCATATGCAGATACTTGAAGGAGAAATAAGATTATTGCAAGTAACTGATTTTGGGGGTACGTTATTAGTAAGTGTAAGCAGACACACCCTTCTTCCCAGTCTGCTTCACTGGAGCTTTTATTTTGGAAACTGAGGTGACAGTTCAGACTAGTGCATCAGCACTTAAATCTGCAACTCCCATGGAAAGATGTGTATTTAACTGCTTTTCTGAATTCTCCTTACCCAAGCCTGAAATAACTGAGAGATGTTTGAGGTCATGCCTCATATTTCCTCAGAGTTAAATGTTCAGTACTCTGTCAGACTTTGTGGAAGACGCAGAGCTTTCTGACACTGTGTGTCTAGGCGCATGCTTATTCAAAGAGTCCGTACTTCAAGTAGGTTATTAGTTATGAGCTACTTGAAGTAGTTGTGCTATAGGTTACTTACTGCGTTTCTTGTAATCTTTTATTTATGAGTAATTAAAGAAAAATTAAATCATCAAAGGGGAAGCCTCTTACTAAGAAGTATTTACTAAAATTCTCCTTCTCTTTTTATAGGCTTAGCACCCCCTGGTACCCAGGTAAGTAAAGCTTTTTTATTAGAAGTAGAGTGTGTGTGAGTGTCTCTATAGGCATTTGAAAATAAAAGTGTTTTATAATAATTTGTCCCCATGTTCCTTTTATCCTGTTAATTATTTGCCTATTAAAGAACAGTTTCCCTGCACAAGGATCAATATTTTTTTTTCTATCAGACTATAGGATCATGACTAGTATATTCAAAGTTTAATAGCACTGAAAATATTCATACAGATTCTTCAAACAGCTTTGCAATAGTCTCATAATTTTACCATTTCAGCATTTGAAAGAACTAAATCTTGACTCCAAAACCTTCTGAGACTCAAGACTGTATTGTCTGTATTGTCTAAAGTAGGTTTTTTTAAAAAAAGGAAAGCAAGATCTTAGTCAGAAATATGCAGTTTGTTTTAAGGTTTTGGATAACTTAGGTGATATTTTTAAAGACCCTTGAAGGTTCTTTATTGGGAACCTCTTTAGAGATGTAAAAATATTCCAAATAAGCAGCTGTCCCAATTAAAGGAGAGATTTTAAGCCAAAATTATAGCATCAGGAAGAACTGTTCTCAGAATTCTGCCACATCTTAAGTGGGTCTCCTAATTATCAGAGCTCTAATTGAACGGAACCATCTGTATCTTTTAAGTGTCAGGGCTTAAATATAGTTACAGCCCTTGGCATCTGTATTCCTGGAAAGCAAGGTATCCTTAGTATTTTGAGAAAGCAGAGTTTTAAAGTGCCAGGTGTGCAGTTCCTCAGTCTACCAGTGCTATTTTTTTTTAATTGGCCTAAAGCAGAATATAATCAAACCTCTTTATAACAAGTGCTGTTGACAGGTTGTAATCAAGGATCCGTGGTCACTATGGTTTTCCTCCTTTGCGGCAATGGAAAAAACACAGTGAACGTGGGTCCCTGATTATGAGCCCCTGTTTATACCAGAGCCAACGTCAAGGGCCATTTTGATCAGTTGCATATTATCAAATGCTGTTAAGTAAACATACTGATGTAATGAAGTATGCTTTCAGTCCCCCCCCCTCCTTTTTTTTTTTTTAATTGATAAATGTTATTTGGAAGCTACTCATTTGTTTTTTAAAAATAGTTTAGTATTTCTGTTGATATAGTTAATTTCTTAAGTCCGAGACCCCAATCGAGCTCTGCACAGGTGTGTGCGGGATACCAGAGGCAAACACAGGCTTATGCTTGCTGTGTTGCATCCCCCTACTGACCCCTGAGAAGGGCAGGGTCTAAGGTGAATGGCAGAGGCAACAAGACAGGGGGACAGGGCAAGAGGCAGGCCAGTAGTCACCAGGGCAGGCATGAATTGTGCCCTGCCCCTGGAGGATAGTTGAATACAGCTGGAGTGAGGTAGCACCTGATACTGGCGCTGTATCACCAAGCAGTGGGGGCAGAGCACCTCCTGAAGAAGTGGTGCTACGTCTGTCCCATGTGTGCTGGGTACACTGCTGTGGGGCCCAGCCACCCACCCCTGAAACAGGAGGAGGCTGTCGCAGCTATGTGGGACTGTTCCCTACCTCCCATAGAGCCCACACATTGTCCCCCATGGCTGGTGGCCTCTGAAGGCTGGGTACATGTGGTTTGAGTTCCATTGGGGCTGAGCCACGTAGAGGAACCCACTGCAGCCCCACCACTGCAGGGAGCAAGCACCACTTCTTATTAATCCCCAGAATCCATCACAGAGGGATCCAAATTTGTGCAGGCCGCTGTAGCATATACTTGTGCACAATCTCCCTTCAGACCCTAGAGTCTGGAGCGTCTGAACCTGGTCTTCATCTCTACCAAACTCTAGGAAGGGCAGCCAATCGATCAGCTCTTCTTTGGCTTGTAACATGGCACAGAAGAGGCAGAAGCACTGTTTCAAAAGGCAGTGAAGAGCTGATTGATTAGTTATCAGAGTTTGGTACAACCACAGCCTAGGCTCAGGAGCTCCATACCCTAGGGTCTGAAGGGAGATGGTTTACAAGTATGCTACAGCAGCCTGCACCAGGTTCTGGGGACAAACCAGCAACAGAAATGCTTCCCTAGATGAGGAAACATGGGTATGTGTGTGATGGGCAGAGCACGCGTGAGGGTGGCTGGGCAAGCTGGATGGTGTTCTCCACACATCTTCAGCTGCATCCTTAGGAACCAGCTGCCTGCTGCTCAGACCAGATGCATGGGTGGCACACACAATCCATGAAACACCAGCCTAGAGGGCTATTGTCCCCTTTGGTGTGTCATTGTGGCAACATGCGTTGCCATGGCATCCCTTTCTGGCGTTAGGATAGGCAGCTGTTTCGCTGCCTAACTCTGTGCCTCTGGATGCAGGAGGCGTGGCCAGTGGTGATGAGGGGATGGAAGGGCTCCTTCACTGGCGTAGAGTCTTGACTGCCAGTGTCTCATCCCAATTCAGGACTTCCGCTAGCGCATGTATGTGGGTATGCCGGCACTCAGACATGAGCACTGTCTGTGTGCTGGCGGTATGCTTAGCTGGATCAGGGTTTTAATACTGCCTAAGAAATATTTTGTATTGATAGCTTTGAATTCTGTAGCTTTTATCAATAGAACAAGTATGGCAGAAAAACTATAAGTCTTCCTTGAAATAACTCTGCCTCCCCTTTGTTCAGAATCTGGGAGGAATTGGTGTTTCTTTGATGAATGAAGAAATGGTGCCGGTTAGTATAATGATGATACATGGAATATATTCTAGCGCCAATAATTCTCAAGGAGCAGCCATTAAAATTAGGTCAGAATTTAAGTATGGGGGATTTAAGATGACTATCAGACTCTCCAGTGGATCATTGGGCCCATGAACAAAAGCTTGTGCGCTCCATTTTTTAGTGGATGGGTTAATATTTGCTTTTACTCTGCTGATTCAGCTACCTGAAAATGCTCATCTATTAGTAATGTTAAAATTGGTGTTGGGATAATGAAGAGAGTTAAATACCAGTTTTTCCTTTTCTGTTTGATGATGGACGAGCTGGAAGTGCTTTACTATTATTTCCTAATGAAGGCTTGTCTATACTTTTGAAAACATTGATTGTAAACATGAAATTTGGTCTATTTGTAACAATCTTTATATATGTAGGTTGTTGCTTTTTGTGCTGCTGCTCTGTTAAAATAAATCTTGTTATTTTGTTATTAAAAATAACAGGTATGCTCTTATCAAAGCTAATTTTTTTTTCTTTCCTTCAGCCCACACATCCTATAGTTTGTACAGCCCAGCAGGCCACTACAACCAACAGCTCTGTTAACGAAGACCATTCTAAACAGGTTTTATCAATTTCCAGCACCATTTAACTAATCGCATTTCCTCGTTACATTTAATTGTTTTCTGACCAGTTGTCTGTTTTATTTCTCCTAGAAGTCTGTGTGGACAGAACATAAGTCACCAGATGGAAGAACTTACTATTATAATACTGAAACAAAGCAGTCTACCTGGGAGAAGCCAGATGACCTCAAAACACCTGCTGAGGTAAATGAAGTTCAGACAAATGTTATGAATCAACTGAAGTCAAGCATGCTGTCCACATGACCCAGTTTGTACTTAATTATCATTTACAGCCACAGAATAAAATAATCCAGGTCTTTTTTTTTTTTCAAATCTAAATTGTCTCTTCACGAGTGAGTGAAATCTTTATAAGGGCAATCTGAAAATGTGTGGTGGTCTAAGTTTCCAAAAATCACCAAACACTTCAAGTGTTGACTTTTCCAGGAAATTATGTAAACTGTGTTTGAGACCATTTGGTTTACATTTTAAGCTTTTGCTTAGGGAGATCTTTTTATTGAAGGCATACTGACACTTGTAGGAGTATTTTGAAATATTGTTAGAGAGATTCTCTTACAGCAATTTTTCCCCTTTTCCTTAGCAATTGTTATCTAAATGCCCCTGGAAAGAATACAAATCTGACTCTGGAAAGCCTTACTACTACAATTCCCAAACAAAGGAGTCACGCTGGGCAAAACCAAAAGAACTTGAGGATCTTGAAGGTAACAATGAAAACTGAATATTTGTGCATTTTTTGAATGTTTTTTATTAAATATGAGTTGTATCAAAGCATTTGAATAGTTATCTAACATGACATGATAGCACTTTTTAAAATAAAGTTCAGAAGATTGCAATAAAACTATGGGGTCGAATGTTTTGTGTGTAGTATACGTGTAGAGACAGAGGGTGAAAACAGACGTGACTAGCTTGTCTTGGCTCTGGACTCGCCTACATCTCTGATCTGTCGCAGCCAGATGTTCGTCTGCTACCACCCTGGGGCAGGCTACCAGCTGCTGCGGGATGCAGTGGGCGGCACTGGTCAGGGATGCAGCCCAGGCGAAAACATGGCCAACCAGGCTAAACCAGACGAACTGTCTCCTCCCATCTGTTAAGGGCCTGCGCAGCCCTGCCACAAGGTAAGGTTGGAGGATCAGGCCTGGAGGAGGCGCGCTCACCCTGGCCCTGCCAAACAGTTGATGGGGGTGTGTTACCTGGAGAAGCACACCCACCTGACCCCTCTGAACAGCTGATCAGGGGGGCTGGAGGAGCATGCACACTTGGCCCTGCCAAGCAGCTGATTTGGCGGGAGGCTGGAGGTGTGTGTGCACCCAGCCCTGCCAAAGAGCTGATCAGGGAAGGGGCTAGAGGAGCACGCTCCCAGAGGAGTGCGGGCATCCCAGCCCTGCCAAACACCTGTCCGGTTAGGGCAGTTTGTGCACACTCCTCCAGGTCCCAACAAATAGCTGATGGATGTTGGGAGCAGAAGCACGTCCTCATCTGGCCAGAGTGCGCACACCAAACAGGTGATGGGTGCCTCAAATCAGCTGTTGGGTGGCAGCTCTTCCAGGGACCTGATCCTGCTGAACAGCAGGGGCTCAGAGTCCTGTCCAGTGTGGACAGCTCCTTGGACTGACCTGGCATGTGGAAGGATTTGTGACAGCAGCCCTCATACCCAGGGTATGGGGGAGGGCAGCTCCCTGCCAACCCAAGGAATAGCAGCTGCAGTGACTTGGCCTGGCCTGGGGAGGTGTCTGGATGCCGTTACGTCTGTTTTTTAAACAGTGTGTGGTTGCTGTGTTGCTTCCAGAGACAAAATACTTCAAATAATATCTTTTATTGAACCAAGTCCAATAAAAGGACAATATTTGAACTAATTCATTTCTTATCTCATACATGGAACATTAAGAGTGTGTTGCCTTAACATAGATTGAAATCTTGCAGATTAAGCTGATTCTTATTCACATGTTATGTTTAGTAGACTCAGAACACCAATGATACCGGCTGTCTTAATTGAAAACCAAAATCAGTGTGCAGAAAGCTCTGCTTGGCAAACAACTTATTAACTTTTTTTCTCTGCTCGCTTTAAAATATTTAATCTTCGTTCACCAATTGATTGGTAAGCCCATGTTAAAATTGGAGATATGCACACAGAGCATGTGTTCAAAAATGAGTGATTTGTGTGATTGTTTCATTTCACTAATTTTATTAAAAATGTTTTTTTCTGTTCTCTTAAAAATTCTTATGGCATTTTTACTGCTAGAAAATATAGAACGGCTTTCCTTAACTAGTAGATGCTTTTTTGCCAAAAATATAAGATCAACTTAAGGTTTTGTTGAATATTTCAATTGGAAAAATTATTTATTTTTAGATGAAATAAAGTATAACTGTATATATGTAAGAAAAAAGGGTAAAATGACAAGGTTGAGGGTTGACACATGCATACTCAAAGTATATTCAAAATAATCAAGTTCTCTGAAAAATCAAGGAATGGGAATATTGGTTGAATTGAACATGCATTTTCTAAAATTCAACGAAAGAAACTTGTTTGTAGAAACTTATTCAGTAGGGTAGAAAATGGTGTGTTTGAAAACATACTGTTAATATATTAAAGTATTAAAATAAACCATGATAGTTGATTATAAAAAGTTGTGTGGCCCCAGTCACTCAACTTTTAGTTTGCAAGTACATGCTTCTTGCACATGTTGTAATCTTTTTTTTTTTTTTTTCCATACAGCAATGATTAAAGCAGAAGAAAACAGGTATGTTTGTAAAAAGATCTGTTGATAAACTGCCTAACTTTATTAAACTTGATACCTTGAAATAAGAGTAAATTTCTGTGTTAAATTTGAAAGTTTAACTTAGTATATTTATTAGACTGAAAAACTTAGTGTCAATTATCCTTTTTTCTGTTTAGCTGTACAAATTTTTACAAAGGTCTTTTGAGTTGTGTGCATGTGTATATAGAATGTGTACTTTTATATATAAATGCAGATACACACATTGAGACAGAATTTAATTGCTATAAAACTAAAAATCTTGATGATGTCAATTAGAAATGTAGGCTTCTCCTGAGCTTTCCTTGGACATCACTTCATCACACTGGGGAACAATCCCCATCTTGACCACTAGGTGGCAGAAGAAGAATCATTGGGTATTTTCAGACGTGACGGGACCAATTGGCCCCGTCACGGAAACAACCTTCGGGGTTCCCCGCCGGGATCGAAGCGGCACGTCCAACAGACGTGCCGCCCGATCCCGGCGGGGAATCTGGGGAGGGGGCGGGGCCACGCAACGCAACACACGGCCGCACGGCCCCGCCGTCCCGGAGACAGGCGGGTGCTGTGGCCAATGCGGCCGTCACGGCCGCCCGCCACGGGACATTGACCACGGCCTGGAATCGGCGGCCGTGCTCGCCGCCAATTCCAGGCCATGGTCAGCGGCCAGACGTGACATGACACGCTCAACCACGGGGTTTTCCCCTGGTTGAGCGTGTCAACGTCACATCTGTTTAGTGTGACGCCGGGTATTCACCCCCGTGAATCGCAGGGGGGAATCAGATTTACCATGCTTCCGTCCCTCCTCTGGTGAGTAGGGACGTAAATGTGGTAAATCTGATTCTCCTTCTGTCCCCTGTCAGTGCTCCGCATGGGTAGCTCTGCGGATGGCCGATAGGAGGCAGAAGAAGAAATTCTTCTTGCGCATGTGCGGAGCTGCCCTCTCCTCAGTCCTAACTTCTGCCTTCGGCCGTTGGGAGGTCAGCGCAGCTTCTCCTACAAGACAAGAAAAGGAAAGAAAAATCAAATTAAAATCAACTGTCCGCCCAGGATTGACATCGGGCGAAGGCGGTGGGGTTTTTTCTCTTCAACAAGGGATCCCTCGTCGGCCTCCAGGTTGCCGCGCAAAGCGTCCGGGAACCTGAGAGACAGGGCAGCGGAGCGGTTCTTCCCCTCCTCGCCCCCCCCACCAACTCGCCGGAATTTTTTTTTTTAAAAAAAGAGAAAGAAAATAAAAATAAAGGAAGGGGGTTATCTCAGACACCGACAGGCTCCGGCTGCCGCGCAAAGCGCCCGGGAGCCTGGAAACGCCGTAGGGGGCCATTAACGACACAGCGTCTCAGGCGCTTTTTTGGAGCAAGCCCCGAGGATTAGGCCTCTGACGACCGCGCTGCCGCCCGGGAGCCAGTGGCGAGAACCGTGAGTAGGCAAGCAGCTAAAAGGAATTAGAATCCCCACGTTGGTTTTCGGCCCGAGCCCGCCCTTTTGGTGCAGTCGTTACACTGCCCCTCCCCCATTCCCCTCTGCATCCCGAGGGAACAATGGAGGGTTTGAACAGTGAGGAGGCTCCCCCTGCCTCAGACCAGGGGGCTCACCCAGCAGATATAGCCTCACTTGCCCTATCTATGGATAGGATTCAGAAATCTTTGGACAAGCTGTGGGCATTACAGGGCCAGGGTTCCTCCTCCTCAGGTCCCCTCAGTAATCAGGGGGGCGGGAAAAGCCCCACGCAAGGCTACCAAAAAGAGTAAGCGGCCACTAGGGGGCACCTACAGCAAGGGCCTGAGTTCCCCTTGTCAGTCTCCTGAGGAGAGTGGGGGAGAATCACACCACAAGCGTGCCAGGGAACACGCCTCATCATTTCTGGGGTCTGACTCCGATCTCGACTCCAATCCAGATTGGGAGGATATTGACCAGCCTGGCCACCTTGAGGTTATGGATCCAAGGGACAAGGAGAGACGCTTTCCCTTGTCATTCAAATCTGATTTCATGGCACAGGTCATTAAAAAGCTCCAACTTGAGGAAAAACACACAAAAGAAGCCTCCTCTGACTCACAGGAGGATGAGGAGAGAAACTACCTTCCCTCCATGCATGGGAGAGAGATGGGTATGCCCTTGGACAAGGCCTTCGAAAAATTAATTTTGGAGGAGTGGAAGCACCCTGAGAAGAATAAGCGAATGAATAAAACCCAATCATCGTTTTATTCTCTTTCTCGTAGGAAGGATCCACTTTTAAAGAACCCCAAAGTGGATGCAGCAGCCGTCTCTCTCGACAAACAAACAGTTTTTCCCACTGAGGGAGACTGTTTCCCCAAGGATGCCACCGACAGGGGGGATCAAAGCATCCATCAGGAGAGGCTTAGAGTACTCGGCCTCCTCCATGAGGGTCAGTTTAGTTTCCTCATACGTAGCGAGAGCCCTTCTGGCTTGGACCGAGGAGGCTTAGATCCCCACTATTTCTGATACACGGGCACAGGTCCTGGCAGCCCGGATCAACCTGGCCATGGCATTTCTGGCAGACGCGACCATGGACTCCATGATTTGGTCCGCGAGTGCTGTGGTCTCCTCGGTCTCGGCCAGACGCAAAGTGTGGCTCAGATCGTGGCAAGGAGATGCCACAGCGAAAAATCTGTCAGCCGCCCCGTACAAGGGGTTCAAGCTGTTTGGCGTCTGCCTTGATGCTGTCCTTGCAGATGCCAATGACAAAAAGAAGCAGAAAAACCTTCAGCAGGTTGGGGCCAGGAAAACTTTTTTTCGTGCCCCCGGGTACAGACCCAGAGGGGGATATGACTATGGCTCAGGGTTTGGTATGTTCAGGCGACAGGGGCCAAATAGATATGACCAAACAAACCGATTTTACTCCCGCAGAGGAAATAGAGGTCAGGGACCCAGGCAAGACAAGCAGCCCTCCAGAGGCTTTCCCCAAGCGCAGAGAAAGAATGACGCATTACTATGCGACAAGCTTAGAGGTGGGGGGAAGGCTACAGTATTTCTCAACCGTCTGGGCTCAGTCCGTCTCGGACGCCTGAGTCTTGGACTGTGTCACTCAAGGGTATGCCATAGAACTAAAGGGCACTCCGAGACACGGTTTCATACCCTCACCCGCTTCAAAAGACCACCAGAAGCACTTGGCAATGCTGGATGAGATCCAGAGGCTCATCTGCATCAGAGCCATAGAACCGGTACCCCCAGAACAGAAGGGACTAGGCCTCTACTCCATCCTCTTCCTCATCCCCAAGAAGAACGACGGGTGGAGAGCGATACTGGACTTAGTCATTGAACAAGTTTGTGCGTTATCAACACTTCAAGATGGAGACAGTTTCCACCATCTGTCAAGCCATCAGGAACGGGGACTGGCTTGTCTCCATGGATCTTAGGGACGCATTCCTCCATGTTCCGATGTGGCAGTCGCACCGTCAGTGGCTTCGATTCTCATACCAGGGAGCCCACTACCAATTCAGAGCCTTGCCGTTCGGCCTTTCCTCGGCGCCGAGGACCTTTACCAAGATCCTGGTCCCCCTGATAGCCAATCTCAGAAGGGAGGGGATTCACATCTACCCCTACCTGGACGATCTACTGATACGGGCGCAGTCAAAGGAAAAGATTGTAGCAGACCTCAACAGGGCGATGCTATATCTGGCAGGACACGGTTTTCTCGTCAACGAGAAAAAGAGTCAGCTTACGCCATCACACAAGATGGAACACCTGGGAGTCCTGATCGATACAATCTCAGGAGCCGCGTACATTCCCCTGCACAGACAACAGCGCGTCAGGTCATTGATACAACAGCTACACCACCGCCCCAGAGCCAGACTGAAGTTTCTGGCACAGCTTCTCGGCCTGTTGGTCTCTTGCACCAGACAGGTCCAGTGGGCACGTTTTCATATTCGACCCTTGCAATGCTTGCTCAGGCCTATGCAAGCAGAGCTCACGAGAGGTCTCAACCCCTGGGTAAAAATACCAAGCGGTTTCGTAAGATCCATGTCCTGGTGGTTAGACGCAAACACCTTCAAAGCAGGCACGCCACTTGTAGAGCCATCCTGATCAGTGGTGACAACAGACGCCAGCCTGACGGGATGGGGAGCACAGATGGGCACCACGTCAGTGCAGGGACTTTGGTCACCAGCGGACCAAACGCAGAACATCAA
>QEPC01012468.1:3740039-3758907 GCA_003113815.1 Sphenodon punctatus | reverse complement strand
TGGCACACCTTGGATGTCAGGAGGGCTCTAAAAATTTATTTGAAACGAACCCAGGGGCTCAGGGCTTCCTCCGCCCTATTCATTAACATCAGACCTTCCTACGCGGGTAGGAAAGCCTCTAAGGCTCTTATCTCAAAATGGGTCAAACAGTGTATTGTGGAGGCCTATAAGGCCAAGAATAAGATTCCCCCCTTGCAGATTTGGGCGCACTCGGTTAGAGGCGCGGTGACTTCCTACGCCTTTAAGGCGAGAGCATCCTATGAGGAGATTTGCAGGGCGGCAACTTGGCCTCCCTGCACACTTTTGTTAAACATTACAAGTTAGATTTGTTTAGATCCGCTGAGGTGGCGTTTGGCAGGAGGGTCTTGCAGGCAGTTCTGGAGTCTCCCAGGGCTGTTTGCTCCCACCCGTAGTTTTGGGGCTTGGGTACATTCCATGCGGAGCACTGACGGGACAGAAGGAGAAACAAAAACTGGTCGCCTACCTCGGTGAATTTGTTTCTCTTCTTTTCCACCTGTCAGTGCTCCGACCCTCCCTGTCAAACAGCCTAGCAGATGGGGGGGGGGGATTCGGGAGACCCTTTACGCTAGTTCAAGTTCAGTGTTAGACTCTTCAGTTAATTCACGTGTTATCAGTTCATAAATTAGTCTGATGGACAGACAGCACCCAACGATTCCCGGGCTCAGGAGGGTGCAAACACTAACGTATTCATGAGATTTTACAGCAAGCGGAGACGTTCCTTGGCTTGGTTACGGACTGAGGAGAGGGCAGCTCCGCACATGCGCAAGAAGAATTTCTTCTTCTGCCTCCTATCGGCCATCCGCAGAGCTACCCATGCGGAGCACTGACAGGTGGAAAAGAAGAGAAACAAATTCACCGAGGTAGGTGACCAGTTTTTGTTTCCCCCCCGTGATTCACGGGGGTTGAACATCTGGCGTAACAGTAAACAGACATTACGGGATTGCGCTCACCACATAGGAATTGACCGTGGTTGAGCGTGATCTCGTAACGTCTGAAAATACCCTTTATCTGCTGGAGCGTGCTCAGTGGGTGATCATTCCCTGAGACTCCCAGTAAGATCTTCTCCCTAGCTCCCTGGCCATCTCTTCAAAACTCTGGGAAGTTGGCCACCTCAGCCACTAAGTGGCAGAAGAACTTCAGTAAAGCTTCTGGAGCCTGTGCACTAGGGAATGCCCTCTGTGGCTTCCCAGTTTTTGTTCTTCTGCCTCAAGCAGTGGGGTCCGGAGTTCCATCTGGTGGCAGTTTTCAACAGCAACTGGAAGACTGATAGTACAGCTCCTTGTGCTTTTCCCTGACCCCCACCCACCCCTCTGGCGTGGGGAAGGGGCTTAGCGGGTGCAACAGAGCCTCTTTGGACGCTCTGTCCTGCATTTCTCCCCCACTGCCAGT
Organism: Sphenodon punctatus; assembly: GCA_003113815.1. Lineage (NCBI taxonomy): Eukaryota > Metazoa > Chordata > Lepidosauria > Sphenodontia > Sphenodontidae > Sphenodon > Sphenodon punctatus. The sequence continues at coordinate 3,757,497 of QEPC01012468.1, read as the reverse complement.
ACCCGGGCCGGGATAGGAAATTCTGCCGCAGCAGAACCTGCTCCCCGTCTGCTCAAGGGCCCACGATGAGGTGGTGTCAGAAGGGGGTAATGTAAGGCCACCCTGTTTAACCCCCATAGAGTCCCTTCAGGTGGACATGCTGAGGGGAATAATGGCAGCCATTGAGAGGATTGGCGCCTTCCAGCCCCCTAGTGGCCCGCCAAAAAAACGGGCTGAGAAGTCCCTGCAAGCTCGGGGCTCTTCAAACCGTCCCTACAAGGACAGGTTTAAGGTGGCAAATAAGGGGAAACAGCCATTGAGATCCTCCATGGCTGCTAAATCCAGGGTGCGGGCCTGAAACCTCTAGAGATCCTCCTCTGAGGCGAAGCAGGAGGAAGAAAAAAATTCAGCTCTCTGAGGCTGAGGAAGCGCACTCTCCTCTCCCAGAAAAGAGAAAGAAAGATTCCATCAGTCTCCTACGGATGCTGAGGAGAGGGCAGAGTCTGCTTGTGGAGAAGCTGAGGCAGAGGATGATCAACATGCTTCTGCTCACTCCTCTGATAGACAGTCCTTTAAGGAAGAGGGAGAATACTCTGGCTCGGAAAGGGAGGTCTCGAGGATCTATGCAGGGATTTCCCTCTCAAGGGATAAGCAGTTTCATAAGCATCTTCTTAGGATGATTCAGATAGGACTTACCTCCTTAAACTTCCTGGCAAGGGAAAGGGTTTGCTGGTCGATAAGACCTTTTGAAAAGGTGATTAGAAGTGAGTGGAAAGCTCCCGCCAAACACTCGAGGTTAACAAGAACTCAGGAGTCTTTATACACCTCTTCTGGTTGAAAGAAAGTCTTTTTCTCCACTCCTAAAACAGATGCAGGTGTGGCTTTTTTTGCCAGGTGTTTTCCCCATGGAGGGGAGACCTCTTCCCCTCAGATCCAACCGACAGTGGAACAGAATCTGCCATAAGGAAAAATTTTGAAGCGAGGTCAGCTCTCCTTCACATGACTCTTACCTTTGCCTATTCCTGCTGAGCAGTGGCAAAATGACTTGAGGAAGGCAGGGACCAATGCACTATCCCTGAAGAAGACAGGGTTCTAACCTCCCACATCACTGTAGCCATGACCCTCATGTTTGATACCTCATCAGATATGATTTCCTGTGTCTCTAGGGCTATGGCCTCTAATGTGGCCAGATGGAGACTGGCTCCATTATTGGAAAGGAGACAATCTGGCTAAGAACCTGCTGGTTTCAGGGGCCTATCAGGGAGGTAAATGTTTTGGGGTTTGCTTGGAGAGAGTTTTATCTGAGGTCTCTGATAAAGCAAAAAAGAAAACCCTCTCCTAAGTAGCCTCTGCTCATTCCAAGAAGCCATTTTGTTTCTTTTTAAAGCCTTTCTATGTTACCAAAAGGACTATTGATTAATTATTTTGGAGGCTCAAATTATGATTAGAATGTTTGGGATCTTATTACTGACTTACTAATGGGTTCCCCTGTTGGAGAACAACTAATTTAATTTAGAAACATTGAAAGAGTCAGATTTATTTGAAAATTCAGAGGTTTTATTTAGGGTGAGCATCAAATATAGTCCCCAAGAATATTCAACAATTGAATATGGAAATATAAAGATTACAGAGATACACACCAGAAGACTATACAATCTCACTAGTAATGATCATTCAAACAGCTGTTGCAAATATTTGTGTACATTATCTGGCACTACTCTATAAACTATGCTTGGTTTTCTCTGCATTTCTAATTAAGCAAAGTTATATTTACCCTCCATTCAGCAAGACCAGCTTCTGTTGGCTAGGGAAGTCGACTAGGTTGGTCACGTCCAGACTAGGTGTGAAAGAAAGTAAGTATAAAGACAGAGAAAAGAAAAAGAAGTGTTCTCTGCCATTCAACCTATGACTTTTAAAAACTTCCCTTCTCCCGGGGGATCCTCCTGGCAGTCCAGTCAGGATAGATGGGGTAGATCCCGCCGGGTACCACTAGGAGGCAGACCACTAATTTTCTAGACCCCTAATCCCCAGGATCTATCCTCTATTCCCCAGTCTTATGTCTGCCTGGGCACAGCTAGGACGCAGGCTGACTGTCTCCTGATTGAGACAGTCCTAAAAGTTAGAAAGGATCTTCGCGATTCAGGACAGGGACTCAGAGCTCCGGGTGCCAGGGGAGGAGCAAGTCCTCTCCCTGTTCACCTCCCTTTGGTGAAGGGATCTTGGAGCGTGCCTGGCCCCCCTTCCCTGTTGGCGCGGGAGTCCCAAAGAGCAGGAACAGAATCCCAGCGAGATACGCTAGGGATCTTTTCCCCCCCTACCCGCTGGAGTAGAGGGAGACAGGCGCAGTAACCTTCGTCGTTGGGGAGACGGGCCTCCCGACCTCGCCACGCAGACAGGCCAGGCACCTGGAACAGCGGCGCGGGTCGGCTCTCCCCGCCCATACAGCCCGGCCGGATGATTAATCTAGCGCGCGGCACCGCAGCGGCCCGAGCACGTGGCCAACCCCTCCCCCCCGTTCCAAAAAAAAAAAAAAAAAGCGCAAAGCAGGGGAAAGAACATGGACCCCAAACGCAGGGCCACAAATGAACAGGCTGAAGCAGGAGAACCTTCGGCCTCAGGGAGCCCCGCGCGCACCCCCCTCCGGTTCAAGACCTCCAGATGGAGGTACTAAAAGAAATCCTTCTGGAGTTGAAAAGGAAGCGGTCCCCCCCTCCCCCCCAAGGAAAGAACAGAACGAGCCTTCAAGGGCCGCTCGAAGGGGGCGGGGAAGGGAAAGCACCCCAAGGCCAAGAGGCCTTGTAAATCCAGTAGGCCCCTGGAATCTACCTCCTCAGACTCGGAACCCCCTGAGGAGGTGCTGTTGGTACAATCCTCTGAGGAGGAAGAGGTGGTGGCTAGGAAGAAGAAAAGAAAAAATGCAGACCCGTGTGCAGGGAGAGCAGAGATGAGGAGAGGGAGGTCTCTGACCAAGACTCAACCAGCGAGGAAGGTTCAGAGAAGGAGGAACAGGGATTAGATGCCCCGTCTGACCCAGACAGACACTTTCCCAATAAATATAGGGACCAAATATACGATTTGCTCACCAAGGCCCTCCATATCAAGGGGAAAAAGGAGGAGGCGGCTTCCTCGGAGTCCTCGGAGGAGGAAGAGGGCAGAGAGTACATCCCCTGAGCAAGAAATAAGGATAAGGGGATGCTATTAGACAGGGCCTATGAGCGCATTATAAAAAGGGAATGGCAGCGGCCCAATAAGGGATCCAGGCTATCCAAGGCTCAGTTGGCGCTTTACTCTCTCTCCAAGAACAAGAACATTCTGCTTGCCATCCCCAAGGTAGATGCAGCGGCGGCCTCGCTGGCCAGAAACTCGATCTTTCCCACCGAAGGGAATGCTACCCCGAGACCCGACAGACAAGGGGATCGAGTGCAACCTGAGGAGAAACTTCGAGGAGATTTCGACCATCATAAAAATGGCCACTCTGACCTCCTATTTCTCAAGGGTCCTAATGACCTGGATAAAGCAGGCAGGAGATCCAGGGACATCTTCAGGGTCCTGTCTACCAGAATTCAGCTCGCATACGCATTCGTAGCCGACTCGTCGACAGCCATGCTCCGCTGGGCGTCCAGGGCAGCAGTGTCCAATGTGGCTGCAAGACGCTGCCTATGGCTGTGATCCTGGAAGGGGGGACAACACGTCCAAGAACGCTCTGGTCGGGGGTCCATTCCAGGGACGCAAACTCTTCGGGGTATGTCTGGACAAGGTCTTGGCCGACGCCACCGACAAGAACAAGAAGCAGACGCTGCAGAGCGTGGGAGCTCCAAAGCGTTCCTTTCGTCCCTACAATACATCATCCGCGGGGACGGGAGGCTCAAGACGACCGTTCTTCCCCCACAGGGAAAATCAACAGAGGTACAGAAACCGATGGCAGAGGCAAAAGGGCCAGGACAACCGGAACAAGCAGCGGCAGAATCCAGGCCCGCCCCAAGCTGGATGCCTGACTGGGCCGCGGACTTTGGAGAAGACCAGAAAAAACTGGGGCAGACTTCAACAATTCGCATAAAGATGGAAGCAGGCAACAACAGATGTGTGGGTCATCCAATCCATAGTGAAGGGGATACACCATCGAATTCTCCCTTTCCCCCCCGACAGTTCTTCTGCACCTCTCCAGTTTCCAAGGACTTGGCCAAACAGACGGCAATGCGAAAGGAAATATCCAGACTGGAATCCATCGAGGCCGTCCCCCACCATGAAAGAGGCCAGGGTCTGTACTCCATTCTATTCCTGGTCCCAAAAAAATCAGACAAATGGAGAGCGGTCTTGGACCTAAAGATTCTGAACCAGGTTATCAAGGTTCAAAAATTCAAAATGGAGACCTTACAATCCATTCGCATTGCTATCTCGAAAGGGGAGTGGCTCACTTCACTCGACCTGAAGGAGGCCTATCTCCACGTTCCAGTGCTACCAGCACGTCGTCGATGGCTCCGGTTCAGCTGCGCAACCCAACATTGGCAGTATACAGCGCTTCCGTTTGGTCTGGCAACGTCACCGAGGACCTTTACCAAGATCCTGATAGTGCTAATAGCGAATCTACGGACGGAGGGGATCAAGTTGCACCTCTACCTGGACAACATCTTAATCCGGTCCCCGACCTACGAACAGGCCCAGAGGGACATAACCAGGACTATTATATACTTACAAGTGCACGGGTTCGTGGTCAACTTCAGGAAGAGTCATCTCGAGCCATCTCAATCATTGAAGCATCTGGGAGTGGTGTTGGACACCAGAATTTGCAGACGCTTCCTGTCTCAGCAGAGGCAGTGCAAACTCCTCAATCTAATTTGATACTGCGAGCTTCCGCGACCTGCTGGATTAAAGACCCTAGCGAGCCTTCTGGGAGCCATGACCTCTTGTTTAGAGATCATACAATGGACCAGGTTCCATGCCAGACCCCTCCAATGCTTCCTGCGCCCCTGGCAGGACAACATAACGGGAGAAAACCCTTGGGTTTGAATACCAGCCAATCTGAAGAGATCGTTCAAGTGGTGGGTGCTACCATCCCGATTTGATCACGGAATGCCCCTCGCGGACCCAGAGATGACAACACTAATGACAGACGCGAGTCTACACAGTTGGGGAGCACACACGCAAAGCTTGTCAATGCAGGGGAAATGGAACACGTGGGGAAAGGAGCACGGACCACATCAACTGGTTGGAGCTGAGAGCAGTCTACCTGACACTTCGGAGTCTGGCCCCGACTCTATGGGGCAAGGACATACTTGTTTACACAGACAACATGGTGGCGAAGGCCTATCTGAACCATCAAGGCGGCTCGAGATCGGAGACACTTCATCGGATGGCAACCACGTTGATCATATGGGCGGAGAGTAACGTATAATCCATCAGGGCACTCCACATAAAGGGACAAGCAAACACCCGAGCCGACTGGCTCAGCAGAATAGTCCTGGACCAAGGGGAATGGTCACTCCACCCGAGGGCTTTCGAAGCAATAACCAATCAGTTCGGCACCCCCTCAGTGGACCTATTTGCTTCACCAAGCAACGCAAAAGCGAAAAGATTTGTATCTCAACATCCGTACAACGAGGCGATAGCCTTCGACGCCTTGAATATCAAGTGGCCTCGGGGTCGTTTGTACGCCTTCCCGCCGTTACCCCTCATCCAGAGAACAATAACAAAGATAAGGAGCAAGAGTGCAGAGGTCATCATGGTGACTCCCTGGTGGCCACGGAGACCATGGTTTGCAGATCTGCTAGACCTCAGTGTAGAACCTCCTCTCTGACTACCGGCCTTACCAGACCTGCTGTCTCAGGGCCCAATACAACACGACAACCCGACAGTGCTCAGACTGACAGCCTGGAGGTTGAAAGGAGAACCTTAGGAGAGTTAGGTTACTCTAAAAAGGTTCTAGAGACTATGTTGCAATCCAGATGACCAGCAACCAAGAGGATTTATCAAAGCACCTGAGCTATGTTTGCTCGATGGTGCCAGAGTAGAGCAGTCAGACCTGACAGGACCCCTATCCTCTGGCCGGCCAGAGAGGGGACTGAGGCCTAACACCTTACAGGGGCAGGTAGCAGCACTTAATAGCGTGATAGACACCATCAGGGGTCATAGTATTTCTGTTCACCCCCACATCAAGCGGTTCCTCAGGGCAGCCAAAATTATGTGTCCTCCTGTGGTTCATCGCTTTCCGGCATGGAATCTGAACTTGCTTCTCAGGGCCCTTACCAAAGTCCCTTTTGAGCCTTTAAAGGAGGTCTCCCTTTATTTATTTTTTATCTATCAAGCTAGCATTCCTCATTGGAATTACTTCTGCCAGGAGGGTGTCAGAATTGGGGGCCCTATCCATTGATCCAGCGCTCTGCTCCTTCAAGGAGTCTTCTGTTGTCCTCAGACTAGATCCAGTCTTTAGTCCTAAGGTAGGTTCTCACTTCCATAGGGAGCAGGAGGTTAATCTTCCTTCTTTCTGCCCAAATCCAGGTCACCCGTTAGAACGGACCTGGCACACCTTGGATGTTTGCGGGGCCTTGAAGGTTTACCTGTTCAGAAACAAATCTTTCAGGAAAACCTCGGCCCTGTTTGTCTCTTACAACCCCCAGAGAAGGGGCTTGAAGGCATCCAAGGCCTTGATAGCCAAATGGATGACACTCTGCATTGCGGAGGCATACAGGGCTTCCGGCAGGTTGCCTCCGAAGGGAATATTCGCGCACTCCCTAAGGGGCACGGCAGTTTCTCAGGCCTTCATGAATGCAGCCTCCTATGGGGAGATCTGTCATGCTGCACCGTGGTCCTCTGTGCATTCTTTTACTAGACATTACAGGATCACGTTGCAGGACTCGATGGAGGCAGCCTTCGGGAGGAGGGTCTTTCAGGCGGTTCTTTGAAAGGAGGCTACGCCAAAGGATTATTGGGACTCCTCTTTTGGGGTTCTCTCCTCTTTACTCTCCCGCCCATAGTAGTGATCTGGGGTACTGCTTGGGTACGTCCCTACTAACCTGACTGGACGGCCAGGAGGATGCCCTGGGAGAAAGGAAAATTGGTCATTTACCGCTGAATTTTCCTTCTGCGGGGGATCCTCCCAGCCAGCCAGTCCCCACCCACTTTCAGAACTCTGTGGTGGCGGAGCAAGGTGTGTTTTTGCCTTCTCGACTGGTTTCCTTGGGCCATAAGAACAGTTATGTGGGCTAGAGGAAGCTGGACATTCAGAGAAGTTAACGGGCATTATTTCTCGTTCAGTTTAGTGGTTCAATATGTAGGATATGTTAGGATAATTTATTAGTTCCAACAGGTTGAAATAGCTTGGAAAGACTGGGGAATAGAGGATAGATCCCGGGGATTAGGGGGTCAAGAAAATTAGTGGTCTGCCTCCTAGTGGTACCTGGCGGGATCTACCCCTACTATCCTGACTGGCCAGCCAGGAGGATTCCCCAGCAGAAGGAAAATTCAACGGTAAGTGACCAATTTTCCTTTCTCCTCCCATATCCACCCAGGATGTTACCTGATCCAATTGTAAAACCTTAATTCTAACCAATTAAAAGCCAAACTCCATTAGCATATATATATAAAATGGAAAATTACTATTTCAAAAATTGCCGTGTACTGGTTTTTAACACCACCACCATTTTTGCATATCTATTTCTTTTATATCCAACTCATCCATCCTGTGACTTTGAGTAGATGCCAGTTAGGCCAAGTTCCCTAAAGTCCTTCAATGACTAACCTCCACCCTGTGTTCCAATTCAATCTTAAACAATCCTGCTCTGTCACCAGCACTTAAAACTCTAACAGACTCTAAATTCGAACACACTTTAAAATCCTTTTAAATTAAACTACAGACTCGTATGTTAAGCATACTATTTATTATCAAACCACTATGCACTATATAAATGAATAAATACTATATGATTATGTGTGTAAATACATGTGTAAATATGTGAATAACTATCCAGGTCTCAAGCCTGAACCTATCAACTCAAGGACCCAGGCAACGCCTATGAGTCTCCAAGCTTTGGCCGGGGCTCCTCGGAACCAAAGTGGAAGGGTCGGGGTAAGCCCACCGATAAGGAAGCTGCCCCTTCCAGAGGCAGGTCCGGCTCAGGACAGCCTTCCAAATCTGATCCCTGACTATGTACAGCTTGTTCCCCGTTCAATTCCAGTGATATGGGGAAGGCTTTAGTTTTTCAAAGGCACGTGGACAATCTCCTGCTCAGACGCCTGGGTCTTAAGACGTCATTTCCCAGGGCTATCTCATTTGGGAGGATGAGACAATAGTCTTATTCAGAAGGTAGCTCCCTGTTCTGCTAGGGAGGTCAAGTTCATAAAGCTTAAGAGTTGTAGACTATAGGTCCTAGGTTACAGTTGGTAACTATTTAGATTTAGATTGTTCTTTTTCAGAAATGCAGCTTGTTAATATTGGAGTCTCAGGGAATGATCACCCACTGACCATGCTCCAGTGAATTCATCGTCATCGTCTGCCACCTAGTTGTCAAGTTGGGGATCGTTTCCCAGTGTGATGAAGTGATGTCCAGGGAAAGCTCACAGAAGGAAAATTCCCAGATAAGAGACCCAATTTTCCTTTCCACACGCAAAGAACTAGATTAGTGCAAGTCCCTTTCATTTTAATGGGGATTGCCCCCATGAAGTGCTTTGAGGGACAGACTGTGGCCACCTTCAGACATCCCCCCCACCCCACCGTGCATATTCTGGCTGTGGGGGGAAATGCACAGCCAGGATATGCGCAGGGATCAGCTGGTCTGAAAGCCGCACATCTCTCTCTCTCTCTCACTCTCACACGGCTTTGCCAACAGAGACAGGAAATTGAGCTCTGCATCCCTGTGCGTCTCTGCCGGCAAAGCTCCGTGGGGAGTGGACTTTCAGACCAGCCGATCCCCGCGCATATCCTGGCTGCGCATTTCCCCCCACAGCCAGAAAATGCGGGGGGTGGGGGTGGACATGTCTTGGAAGTGGCGTTAGTTTTTCTTGTAAAATATCTTTACAGCTCATCTACTTTATGACTATCTAACTGCTGTCTCTTTATTATTGTGTACATAGTGGAAAACCAGAAGAATCAACTCCTACTTCATCTGCTGCAGTTGTTGTAACAGAAGTTGCAAATACTCCCCCCACCACTACCACTGTTACTGAAACTACTGTGGCTATTGCTCCAGCTGCTGTCACTCCTCCTGTAGCAGCAGCCCCTGAAGCTGAAACCCCTCCTGTTGTTACTACTGTTGTAGAAAATGAAAGTACAGCCACTGCTACAGTAGAAGAACAAGTACAGCCAACTACTGCTCCTGTTGTCCAGGAGCAAAACACAGAAGCTGTCACTAACACTGTAGAAGAAACACCTAAACAGGAAGCCTCAGCTGAGTGAGTAATATCTGAGAATTTGTGTTTGCTACAGTTTTCTAAAATTCTTGGTTCATTATTGAGTTGTGGGATTGTAGCTTGTCGGTATAACCCTGTGACAACCAACTGTTTCAATAGAAAGAATCAAAGTTGGGGAGTATAAATGAATGGAAAGAAAAGAAAAGGAAAATGGCACTTTATATTTATTTTTTAAAATAAATTCTTCAAACTGCTGGCATAGAAGTCCTTCATATTTGGGATTTTGGAAGCTCTTCCAGGTCATGAATGAACATAATATATCCAGACAAACTGCCACTTTGAAAAGTGAATTTGACGTTATCCATTGTATGTGTCTATCTAATCTCTTAATGCATACATTTTACTTTGAAGACTCAACTGCTTGTGTGCTATTTAAATATGTAAAACTGAGAAAAAAAATACATAGTTCCATACGGATAGGAAATAATTTCCAACCAAGCAATGTAAATCTATCTACTATCGGAAGTTGTAGTACTTATCCCATAGAATCCCTTTGTCCTACCAAGCCTTTTGCCCATCACCAAAGCCTGAGAAAATACACAAGGTTTGCAGTGTGACTTAATGGTGTGCAAATTTTGGCTGGGGGTGTGTAAATAGTTAGATTGTCTTGACATTGCAGTCTTAATTATCGGCCTTTTCCTCAAATCAAAGATAGATTATTTGACCTCTGCAGCCACTTTCACACAGTACCTGGGAGGAAAGGAAACTTCCATGATGCAATCACAGCTCTATTCTCATGGGAATTAGCAGCACACGTAGGAATGTGCTTTTCTGCTTTTATCCCATGAGAACACTCGCTCATGATGACTGTGTCCCCCAGTGTAGCTTTTACGGTGACTGGTGTTCTCACGAAATAAACGTGGAATAGCGCATTCTTACGTGTGCTGATTTCTGTGAGAATAGACTATGGTTGCCCTCATGGAAGTTTCCCTGCCTCCCAAGTAACATGCGAAAGTGACCTAAGTCATTCATGTAACACTATAGCTCGCAGGGCGGGGGAGACTTGTAGAACACGGCCCATGATTTTTTTACCCAGTGATTGCAGGTGTTTTGTGAAGAGTTTTGTCCCACCCAGCAGAGTTGTGTTGTGCAGATTTGCTAGCAGGACAAAATCCTTCACACCACACTGTATTCCATTGAGAGAAGCAGCCAGGGGTGTGTGCTGTGAGTTTCCCTGGAGATGCAGTGTGGTGTGAATGAGCCCTCAGTTGATGCAAAATGCTGTTGCCAGTAATGATGTTTATTACTCCTCAAGTTTCTCTTTAATGTGATGTAGATTTTATTTTTTTACCAGTACACACCTTTCTATAAGGCATTCAGTTGAGTTGCATCTCAGTAGTTATTCTCTTATATTGTTAATAGTACATTCTTGAAATATATAATGTATGGAAAGTTCTATTTCAGTATTTCTAAAGTGTATAATATTTTGTTCTTCCATTCTTTTATATAGTGTTGCTCCCAAGAAAGAGGAAGAGGATGCCCAACCAGTTAAAAAAATATATACATGGAATACGAAAGAAGAAGCAAAGCAAGCATTTAAAGAACTGAAAAGAAAAGGTTTTTAAATTGAGTCACCTACTCTTTAAACTTACCAGAATTACAAAGATTGCACTTGCCTGAGAGAATTTTGTTCTCAGTATTTTTAAAGGATGGCTTTCACGCTGGAGTAAACATGGAAAAAGAAAATATTATAGAGGAAACTTACTTGGTTTGACAGTCATATGTAGCATGTGCATTTTAAATTATTTGTGTTTTAATAAGGGCTGTTTGGAAAAGACCCTAACTTTGTCCAAAATCTAGAGGCAAGATGAGTTATAACTATCACATAAAGAATATCATTCTGACAGACAATTGTAAGTTTCCAGATGACAAAAGCAAAAAAACAATTAGTGCATTAAATGACACATGTTTGAATAGGAATGTCAGCCTTTAGGGAGAATAACATTAAAACACATTTGACTTCCAACTACAAAAATCCATTTACTGCTACATAAATTCTCTTGCTGTGCTCTGTGATTGAAAAAATTTGCTCCTTTACAATCCATCTTTGTGACGTCATCACTCTGCTACTACATTTCAAAATGTTGTCACTGGTACTTCACTGCAGGATCAAATCGATGGATCCCTACGGTGTTATCCTTTGGCTTGCTTTCTGATTTGTCGCCCTTTTCCAAAGGGTGCAGTATGGAATGGGAGAAAAATGAGCTGCTGTGATGGACTTTCCTCTCCCTCTGCCTAGTCTGTTGTTTATTGCGTTTCTCGAGTGTCCATCGCTCTAGTGCTATAAATGTGTGACTGATGAAGAAAGGGTAGAAATAGATGTGATAATTAAAGTGCCTATCACTTTTTCCACTAGTTAAAGTTACGAAAGCATCCATTAATTGTACTGAACTAAAAAGAAAAAATTAGTGAAGGGACAAATTCTTTCTTTGTACAAATCTATTTTAAGGAGTCTTCTATGTCCCTCTGCACAAGCTAAATAACTCCAGTCTGTGTTTAACATTTCTGAGGCAACCATCGCCATAGTATGTAAATACCAACTCCAGTAGTTACATTATTTATTTAATATCCTTGCAGCGTGTACCATCCAATGCCTCCTGGGAGCAAGCTATGAAAATGATCATTAACGATCCCAGATACAGGTACAACTTTATCCCTATTCTTCCCCTTTAGACTACTGTAGTTTAAAAGTAAGCAATTAAAGTCAGCCAACTAGTAATTGTTACATTTTTAAGAATGTCCCCTGAAGTAAGGGATTTTGTTTTTAATGGAGAACTTTTTCAGGCTGTATTTTCAAAGATCTGTACCCAGATAGTAGTCAGTACTGCTGTTTTCATTGGCAACTACTGGATGCTGAGCATTTTGCAAATCTGCTCTTATGTACCATGTCAAAGTGCAAACCAGAAGTAATACTGCTTTTATTTATTTTGGACTTTATTTATTTTATTTTTAAATCCATGTTTAACTCCAAATATATAAATTATGGTATTTGCTTTATTGCTTTTAGTTCCTTATTTAATTAAAGTTTTTGTACAGTTAAGATTTTGTGGTTTTTTTATGATTTGCAGTGCTTTGGCAAAGTTGAGTGAGAAAAAGCAAGCCTTTAATGCTTACAAAGTCCAGACAGAGAAAGAAGAAAAAGAAGAAGCAAGGTCAAAATATAAAGAAGCTAAAGAATCCTTTCAGCGTTTCCTTGAAAATCATGAGAAGATGACGTCCATAACGAGATACAAGTAAGATGAACTTAAAATCAGTCATTCTAAATTCCAGCCTTTTGGGCTTAGTTCCTACTGAATGGTGGTTCTTTAATGCAAGGGTTCTGATCATGGATCTGTCCCATATCTTCATGAATATGCCCTTTTATCTTCTTCCTCGCCTTGAGCTCAGTCTTCCAGTGTTTGGGGAGAGGAACTAGATTCAGGCACCAGATCCAGGGCCTGGAAAGAGGACAAATAAAAACTAGTCATGGGCCACATTTGACCCCCTGGTGTGAGGTTGCCAACCCCTGCTTTAATGTTTTGGAGAAATGTAGAACTAGCGTAGTGTCAGACACAAATTCTAATTGACTATATTTTATTCATTCTATTTACCAACCTAGTACTTAGCTTTAAGGGAGGACATTGATAATGTGCATCTCTGAAACACGGTGGAATGAGGACTGTGATTACGGGATACATATTATATAGAAATGACAGAGTTAATCGTACTAGAGGTGGAGTAGCCCTGTATGTTAAAGACAGCATTGCATCAAGCATGATCAAAATGATAAATGACACACAGACCACTTTCTCACGAGACAGAAAACTCTCCATCTGCCTCCAGGAAAACCTCAAGGAGGCAAATGCTGCGTGGCTTTTGTCACATGGGGAAGCAAAGTCGCGTGGCTTTGGCTCCAGTCATGCGGAGGATTCAGAACTGGAAAATCAAGCTCTGCAGCTTGGGATGTGTTGCAGAAACCAAGTTCCTAGACACCATAAATGACTGCTTCCTGAAGCAGCTTGTTTTGAAAACCACAAAAGCCATTTTAAATCTTGTCCTAACTGGAGCAGAGGGTTTACTCTAGTGGAAGGAGTAACAGTGGTAGAACCGTTTGCTAATAACGATCACAATATAATTAGGTTCAACAGCTATTAGGAGAGAGGTTACGTAGTAGGTCTGCAGATGAGGACGTTAAGGGGAAATCATCAAGGTGAAAAGCCTGCAAGAAGCATGGAGACTATTGAAAACTACTATCTTAGATGCCCAGATTAAGTGTATACCATAAATCAAAAAAGACAGGAAGAGAACCAGACAAATGCCTGCATAGCTGAATGGTAATATTAAGGAGGTTATCAGAGCCAAAACGTCATCCTTCAAAAAATGGAAAAGTATTCCAAATGAAGTAAATGGGAATGAGCGTAGACATTGGCAGAGAAAGTGTAAAACCATTTGAGGCCAAGAGGGAATTTGAGGAACAACTTGCTAAGGATTCAAAATCCAATGCCAGTACATCATAACCAGGAAACCTACTAGAGAGGCAGTTGATCTGCTACATGAGCAGGGAACAAAGGGGATGCTCAAAGATGACAACACCATTGCTGAGAAATTAAATCAGTTCTTTGTGTCAGTTTTGACTGTGGAGGATGTTGAGGAGATACCTATACCAGAACTGTTTTTTGTTGGTGATGAATCTGAGGAATTCTCTGAAATTAGTGTCACACCAGAAGAGGTCTTGTTGCATATCGATAATTTAAACAGTAGTACGTCACCCGGACCTTATGGTATTCATCCAAGGGTACTGAAAGAACACCGATTTTGAAATTGCTGAACTACTACTAGTAATAGTAACTTACTGATAAAATAAGTTTAATCAATAACCCCAACCCCACCCCAGTCTCAGATTGTAAGCCCTAGGGCAGGGACCATGTCTATTCCATTACTTTGTAAAGCGCCAGGTATATTGCTGGTGCTATATAAATGCTTGCTAATAATAATAATAAAAATAAAAAGGGGTAAAGAGTGAGGTGGCTAAATTTGCAGATGACACCAAATTAATCAAGACCCAGGCAGACTGAGGAGCTACAGAGGGATCTTGCATGACCAGGTGAATGGGCAACATGAGGGAAAATATCATAATACCGCTGTATAAATCTTTGGTATAACCCTACTTAGCATATTGTGTGCAGTTCTGGTCGTCCCAGCACAAGAAAGATATTATAGAACTGGAAAAGTTAAGGGAAGGGGAACAAGAATGATAGAAGGGATGGATTGAATTCCATTGAGGAGAGGCTTGACAGGTTAGGGCTGTGTAGCTTAGAGAAGAGACAATTAAGGGGGGAGATAGAAGTTTATAAAATCATGAGTGTTGTGGAGAAAGTAAAGAGGGAACTGTTTTCCCTTTTCCACAATTAGAGAACAAGGGGACACTATGAAGTTAAATGGCAGCAGATTTAAAACGAACAGAAGTAAGTACTTTTTCATATAGTGGACAATACGGTTGCAGAACTCCTTGCCAGAGGAGGCTGTGAAAGCCAGCAGCATAACTAGCTTCAAACAGAAATTGGATAAATTCTTACAGGATAGAGCCCGTAAACGCTTACTAGTTTGGGCTTAAACCCCTGGTTATTGGTAATTGCGAGCAGTTAGCAGGAGACGAGTCATACCTCCATGACCTGTACATGTATACATCCATGATGGACCTCCTCGTGGAACTGGATAGAGGTCTTATGATCCTACTGGTTGTACTAGATCAGTCAGCGGCTTTTGATAACATGAACCATGAGTTGCTGGTGACTTGCCTGCGGGACTTTAGTCGGGGTTGACGGAACTGTTTTACAATGGTTCTACTCATACCTCACAGCTAGATCTCAGTGAGTGGTACCCCTAGGGGTCTGTACATCATCCCCTGGAGGCCTCTCGTATGGAGTCCTGCAGGGTTCCATTCTGTTTCCTCTTTTGTTCAATGTGTATATGAATCCGCATGGGGAGGTCGTAGGCAGCTGGGGGGTTCGTTGTCATCAATACACTGATGACACCCAGCTGTGTTTATCTCTTTCAACTTACCCAGGCCCCGCTGTCTCATTGCTATCCCGGTATTTGGCTGCTGTGGTGGATTGGATGAGGTTGAGCCAACTGAAGCTCAATCCTGACAAGATGGAGGTGATATTAGTGGGTGGGGGGTCAGTGATCTGGAATCGGGCCACCCGTTATCAGGCGTGTCCGTCCTTCTTTGGTTCCATCTGTGCCGTGCCGTGCCTGAGGGTGCTCCTGAACTCGCAGCTACACCTGGATTCCCAGGTGTTGGCTGTGGCCAGGAGTGCCTTTTGTCAGCTATATCTGGTGAGGCGGCTCCGCCCATATGTCTCAGAATCCAACCGTGCCACTGTCATCCATGGGTTAGTCACCTCGAGGTTGGACTATTGCAATGCGCTCTACATGAGGTTGCCCATGGTGACAGTTCAGAAACTGCAGCGGGTACAAAATGCAGCAGCCCGCCTGCTTACTGGAACCAGCCAAAGGGAGGTCATTCAGCCAGTGCTCCGAGCATTGCACTGATTGCCTTGTTGTCTTCCGGGTCCGATTCAGGGTGCTGGTTTTGGCCTTTAAAGTCCTACATGGCCTGGGCCCTGCTTACGTGAGGGATTACCTTAACCCCAGGGTCCCAGGGCGGCCCCTGAAGTCGTCTGGGAGTGCCCTCCTGGAGGTCTTGCATTATAGGCGGGTCCGGTCAGACAGGATGGTGTTCTCGGCGGCTGCACCGTTACTATGGAATGCCCTCCCGGCTGAGATCTCATGGTTTTCCGTTGAAACTACAAGACCTTGCTCTTCAGTCAGCTGTTTGGGGGGAGGGGGAATGGGATAGGTGGGCGGTGGGTGGGCTAATTGGTCATGTGAGTTTTATAGTAGTTTATATTTTAATTTCTAGTTTGGATTTTTATATTTTAAATGATATTTTATTGCTGTGTTATCATTTACTGTTTTAAAAAGGATTGTTAGCCGCCCTGAGTTGCTTCAGTGAGAGGGTGTGGGATAAAAATGTTTGGAAATAAATAAATAAATGTACTTCTCCTGAGCTACCAGAGCTGGCCACTGTTGGAGACAGTATGCTGAGCTAAATGGTCCATTGTCTATAACATTGTGAGTTCAGAGTGACAAATTTGTCATGTATAAAATACAAAATGTATCTGAAAATATACCATGCCAGAAATAGTATTTGAATCCATGTTTAGAGGAAATTTCTTGAAACTTGAGCAAATTTTTTAACTCGCTCAGAGGTTTTTCTGTTAACAAGAAGACAGTACATCTTTCATAAAGAATGCAAATGTTAAACATATGTGATCTCTGTAGCACAGCCTTAGAATAGGCCCCTCTGGCTTAGATTTTGGCTTCCTCTGCTGGTCCGTCAAATCCAGAGTTTTAACTGGATTTGTATTTTACAAGACATGCTTTCCCCAACCTGTTATGGGTATTATCTAAAGCATTTTCCTCGCTTTCTTAAAAGCAGTTCATGTTGGAGAGCAAAGTTATGTATTATTAAAATAAAATGCTTGTATCCCCATCATACACAGAATATAGTTTACATTTTAAGTCTTTTACTAGTTAAGAATAATTTAATATGTATCTTTGTATAACTAGTCAGTATTTTCAACTAGGTCACAGATTCAGATTAAGGGTGTGACAAACTAGAATTACGATTTACACGCACTCAACAGTTTTAATTCACTTTTTTGCTCATAATCTGGCTTCAAAATTATTTAGCTATTAAGATTTATAGAATAAGAAGGTGAATACTGTTGTTTCTGTACCAGCAACAATTAAGCATTTACAGACACAAATCAGTGCTGCAGAACAAAAGAGGGATACCAATAGGGAACTTTCTTTACTGAAAGGAAAAGAAGAACGTTTTTAGTGGGGTCTTGTGTTCAGGGCTAGGGAGGTAGAGTGGGGGTGTAAGTGGGGTGGTTAGAGGTGAGAGGGTGGGGAGGGTGTTTAGTGACCGACGCTGGTGACAGCAGGGGGAGCACTAGGGGAGGTTATTGGTAGGGAGGGGGGGAAGCCCGACCCTGGTGAGAGGGGGAAGTCGGGCACGGGGGGGGGG
>QEPC01012468.1:3715436-3738461 GCA_003113815.1 Sphenodon punctatus | reverse complement strand
GAGGCTGTGGTGCGCCCCTTGCTGAAAAAAACATTGTTGGACGTGGATGCTCTCGCCAGTTACCGACCTGTCTCTAACCTTCCCTTTTTACGGAAGTTTATTGAGCGGGCGGTGGCAATTCAGCTCCAGCCGCATCTACATGGCATCGGTTTCCTGGACTCGTTTCAATCTGGGTTCCGCCCCAGCTTTGACACTGAGACGGCGTTGGTGGCCTTGGTCGACGATCTCCGCCGGGAGATGGATGCAGGATGTTCAACATTTCTCATCCTGCTAGATCTCTCAGCTGCTTTTGATACCGTGGACCATGGGCTGCTGTTGAGACAGCTGCATGACCTGGGGGGTCTGGATGGGACTGTTCCTGAATGGTTCCGTTCATTCCTCTTGGGGAGAAGTCAGCGTGTGGTGCTGGGGGATGAGACATCTTGCCCCCGCGCTTTACCCTGTGGCGTTCCGCAGGGTTCTATTCTGTCTCCATTATTGTTTAATGTATATATGCAGCCCTTGGGGAAGGTCGTGAGAGGGTTCGGGGTGTGTTGTCACCAATACGCTGACCATACTCAGCTGTACCTCTCCTTTTCAACGAACCCAGACCCTGCTGTCTCGGTGCTATCCCAGTGTTTGGAGGCCGTGGCTGAATGGATGTGGCAGAGCAGACTGAAGCTCAACCCCGATAAGATGGAGGTGATGTTGGTGGTGAGAGCGAGAGAGGTAGTGGCCCCCCTGATTGGGGGGGGTTCGCCCTCCTATAGCTCAGCAGGTCTGGAGTCTGGGGGTGATATTGGACGCAGATCTCCGCCTGGAGCAGCAGGTGGAGGCAGTCGCAAAGGCTGCTTTTCGCCAGCTGCATCTGGTGCGGAGGCTGCGTCTCTTTGTCTCCAGCCCGGACCTGGCCTCCCTCATCCATGCCTTCATCACCTCAAGGCTGGACTACTGCAACACGCTCTACGTGGGGCTTCCCTTGTGCCTGGTTCGGAGGCTGCAGCTAGTGCAGAATGCGGCGGCCCTCCTCCTTTCGGCGATGGGTCGTCGGGAGCACATAACACCTGTGCTCGGATTCCGCACTGGTTGCCGATAGCGTGCCGAGCCAGGTTCAAGGTTTTGACTTTGATCTACAAGGCCCTTCACGGTCTGGGCCCCCCGTACCTCAGGGACCGCCCCAGAGCGGCTCCTTTGGTCGGTCGGGGGTGCCTTCTTGGAGGTCCCCCGTGTTAAGCAGCGGGGCCACAATGGAGAGGGCATTCTTGGTGACTGAGCACAGAAAATTTGCTCAAGTTTGGAACTCCCTTCCAGAGGCCTGGCCCCAAGCCTTTTGATATTCCGGCGAAGATGTAAAACCTGGCTGTTAACCCAGGCCTTGTGGGAGGGTGGGTTAATGGGGTTTTATCTCCCCTACCCTATTTTATTGTTTTAAATGTTCCCCGGGCCCTGTTTTAATACTTTATGTATTTTTGATGTGTTTTAAATGGTTTTATATGTATTTCATATTTTTTTGTTGGAAGCCGCCCCGAGCTGTTCTCAGGAGGGGCGGGGTATAAATCTAGAAATAAATAAATAAGAAATAAATCTGTCCATAATAATGGCCAGAAAAACTACAAGACTCACCTCATGTTAGAAAACAGATTACCAGAAGTTGGAAAGATGAGTACCATAGGGTTGTCAAGCTTTACTGAAAATTCATGATACTAATTGAAGTTCAGGTTATTGTCATTTAAGTAGGAGTTCGTTCATTCTGCTAATGGTTCTTCATACCAGGAATCAATGGTGTGAACTCATTTAAGATGGATGATTCTAAATAAAACAGAAAAATAATTCAAATAACACATAAAGTAATGGATCTAAGGAGGGGTGTGCACATTAGAGATGGTTAGTAATCTGGGTTCTGTAAGCATTAACTTCATATATGTATAATACATTCAGTAAATATATTTACCGTTTCTTTGTATTGTTTATGTATAAAGAAAAGCTGAACAGATGTTTGGAGAGATGGAGGTTTGGAATGCAATATCCGAACGCGACCGTCTTGAAATTTATGAAGATGTTTTGTTCTTCTTGTCCAAAAAAGAAAAGGTAATTTTCTTTCTTATTTCCCTTTTTTCTAGAAAGAAACAAATTTCTAGACTAATAATGTAGGCTTCTCAACCTGTTGGCTAAGAAAGCATTCTCTAAAATTTCTCATTGCAGCAGGTGAAGTAGCAGCATCTTATTTTATCCTTGTGTGCAGCTTTCTTAGGCTGCTCTCCAAGGTTGCATGTGAGGGGGAAAACGTATGCAAACTGGATCACAGCTCTGTAATTGCAGGGATTAGCGCCTGTGGGAACACTAATACCTTTCTATCACACGAGACATACACGTATCCTTGTAAAGGCTACATTTGGGGGACCCAGTAATGCGCGAGTGTTCTCCCATGTAACGTCGAAAAGCAGCCTTAGTTTTGCTGAGTGAAAGTCTATTAGCAAGGTTTCCAATAAGTCTTTTTTTTCCTTCCCTGATGTAGATATAAATTGATTTTATGCAGTGTCCACAAGCTACTTACTTCAGAATGAGTGGTTTGTGGATTGCAGCCAGTAGCTTTCATTCTAAAGCATTTTCAGTAATGCCACCAAAACAAATTACAGGCCAGATCCTCAATTAATGTAAATAATTTTCTCCCGGGAGATCCTCCTGGATGGCCAGTAAAACTGTAGGGTTAGAGCCCCACCAGTACCAGTAGGAGGCAGACTTCCTGATTTTTTTATTTTTTTTCTGGAACATGCTCAGTGGGGATCTAGCCCCTAAACTCAAGTTGTTTGCCGCCGCACCGGTAGGATGCAGGCTAGCTGCCTCCATCGCAGGACAGATCTACAAGGCAGGTTAGGTTATTTGGAATCTTGAAGTAGCCTCCAGGTGCCAGGGAGGGAAGAATTCTCTCCCTGTTCACCCCATTCTTTATAGGAAGGGCTAGGAGGGCTTGGATCCAGGTGGCCCCCTCTCCAGCTGGTGCGGGGGCCCAGGGGGTTTCTAGCTATCGGTCCCCTGGGGTAGAGACACCCTGCGAGGGCCTCAAATAGCTGGAAGAGAAACCTGTTGCTCTGGTGGCACAGAGCCTGACAGCCCCAGCCCACCCGGCTCCGGAACAGACGTAGAGGCAAGTCCCTGACTCCTGACCCCCAGCAGGCTGCTCGGGGGCCTGGCAGCACAACAGGTCCCTTCCACTGGCACTGGGAGGGTTCAGCGGCAAAGCGCTGCAGCGACTAGGCCCGGCTCACTTGCTCCCCGCCCAGCAGCAGCTCTCGGGGCAAACAGAAACATGGCCAGCTCCCACAGACTCGCTTGCATGCAGCATCAAGCGAGACCCTGGCTCACTCCCTCCCCCTAGGTCACTCAGAAAAGCAACTGCAGGGAAACAGAAACTGAAAGGGCAGAAGCCAGCGTTAAGATGGTCACCACAAGGAGGATGGCAGCAGTGGACACAAGCACAGCAACGGACCAGGCGGCATCCACAGCAACAGTAAGCCCCCCACATGCCCCATCCCTGGCCCCAGACTCGCATATGGAGGTCCCGAGAGAGATCTTAATGGAATTAAAACGCGACAAGCACAAGAGATCTCCTCTTAAGCCCAAGAAAGCCTGCCCCTACAAGGGTTGCCCCAAAGTTACTGCCAAAGGCAAGCTCCCCCTGTCCAAGAAACCACGCAAGACCCCTGGATTCCTCCCTCTTCTTCAGGGGCAGCCTCTGAGGAGGTGCACTCCATCCACTCCTCTGAAGAGTAAGAGACCTCAGCTAGGGGAAAGAAAAAGGGGGGAAAGGCTTTTATCAGACCAGCCAGTGAAGAGGAGGATGAGGCTTCAGAGGCCCACGCATCAGAGGAACATCAGGCCTCTGAGGAAGAAAACAGTCACTCCTCCCTTGAGGATGGGGCCAGAGAGGACCCACAGATTGATGCTTCCTGTGACCCAGACAGGCAGTTCCCCAGTAAATACAGAGACCAGATCTTCAAACTGGTCATAAAGGCTCTTCACCTCCAAGAGAAAAAAAAGACAAACACGACTCCTCGGAGGATGAGACTGAGAGAGAATATATCCAACACACTAGATCCAGGAACAGGGGCATGGTTCTAGATAAGGCATATGAGAAAATCATTAAAAAGGAATGGCAGCTCCCTAACAGGATGCGCAAGATGAATAAAACACAGAAATCCCTCTGCTCGCTCACTAAGAGCAAGGAGGCCCTCCTCGCCATCCCTAAAGTGGATGCCGCAGCAGCATCACTTGCCAGGAACTGTTTTCCCCACCTAGGGCAAGTGCTACCCCAGGGACCCTACTGACAAGGAAATAGAGAGTAACTTAAGGAGGAATTTTTAGGAAGTTGCCTCGATCATAAAAACGGCCACCATCACCTCCTACTTTTCAAGGTCCCTTATGACTTGGGTCAAACAAGCCAGGGATCCTCAGGTCTTTATGAGAATGACGAGGATTCTATCCACCAGGATCCAGTTGGCCTATGCCTTTATAGCAGACTCATCCACTGATATCCTTTGGAGGGTGATCTTGGACACCAGCAGTTACAAGATGTTCCTTACACCACAGCGACAAGAAAAACTACACGGCCTGATCAGACGAATCTCAAAAGTCTGCAAGTCCAGACTCAAGGCACTCGTCAACCTGCTGGGCGCCATGATCTCCTGCCTGGGAGTCCTGCATTGGGTCAGATTCCACTCCAGACTTAGTGCCCTATCCATGGACCCCTACTTCAAGGAGTCCTCAGCGGTCCTTGGGCTAGAGCTGTCCCTTTGCCCCAAAGTGGACGCCCGCTTCCACAGGTAACAGGAGGTGGTCCTCCCCGGCTTTTGCCCCAAGCCGACTCACCCACAGGAACGAGCCTGGGACAAACTCCATGTGAGGAGAGCACTGAAAGTATGCCTCAACGGAACGGCCCCCTTCAGAAAGTCATCAGCCCTGCTCGTAGCTTACAGCCTTCAGAAAAGAGGCATGAGGGCATCCAAAGTGGTTATTGTGCGCTGGATGATCGATCCTCTGCATCACAGAGGCTTACAAGGCAGAAGACAAATCTCCCCACTCAGAGGGTCTTTGCCCATTCCCTGAGAGGAGCAGCCACCTAGCATGTCTTTAGAAGCTCGGCCTCCTACGGGGAAATCTGTCATGCAGCAACCTGGTCTTCAGTGCACACCTTTATGAGGTACTGCAAGATCCTGCTGCATGAATCAGCCAAAGCAGCTTTCGGGAGGAGGGTGCTCCAGGTGGTGCTATAAGGGGTCTCCTTGACTCCCTTTCGCTAGACACTTCTCTCTCTGTCCCCTCCCCTCCCCCCCATTTCAGGATTGGAACACCGCTTTGGAATGTCGCTACAGTTTTACTGGCCATCCAGGAGGATCTCCCGGGAGAAATGAAAATTGGGTTCTTACCTTCTGATTTTTTCCTTCTATGGGAAATCCTCCTGGACAGCCAGTCCCACCCGGAGTGAGGGGTAATTCTGAGGTGCCTGGAACACGGACACTTAGCCTAGTGCCCGCTTCAACCTTAGGACCACACCCTGTTGTTAGTGACAGCAGGGAGTTTAGGACTGAGGTTTATGTTGACAAGAAAGTGGGGATTTTTCTAGTTGCAGGAAATTTTCCAGTTCAGCAAACAGTGTGAAGCTAAAGCTTGAAAACACTAGAGCTTAGGGCCTAGATCCCCACTGAGTATGCTCCGAAAAAAAATTAGTAAGTCTGCCTCCTACTGGTAGTGGCGGGGATCTAACCATACAGTTTTACTGGCTGTCCAGGAGGATCTCCCGTAGAAGGAAAATTCACAAGGTAAGCACACAATTTTCCTTTCTCCCTTGACTTCAGGAAAGCTCTTTTTATATCCGCTGAAAGTCTGACCATAAATAAGAGGAACCTCCAACTTATGGTCCACTTCTGGCCCCCACGGATCACTTCAGTCCAGTCCGCTATGCTTCTACCTGGCTTCAGCATGCTTCAATGAGGCCTGCCTTCCTTTATTGCCTGGCCTGTTATCAGATGGGCTGTGTTGAATGGGAACCAGGAAGAAGCATGGTGAGCCAGACTGAAGGGGTGTGCAAGGAGGCAGGACCTGGTAGGCACACCCATACGTTGGGTGAAAACAAATGTTTGGTCCATACACCGCCCACTCAGCCCCCACTTGCATGTTTAGCATGTCCAGACTAATAAACGGGCAGCCCTACGTGCATTTCATTTGCATGCGGGCAGTCCTCACTCACAGGTTTAGCCAAACAAACCTAACCTGGACGAACAGATTTTCCCCGCCGTGCTCTGCCCACTAACCCCCGCTTCCCACAGTGAATTATGGGAAGGAAAAATCACTCACGTTGTTCTCCTCCCGCCATTCACCACCATACCTAACTCCTCCAGCCTGCGAGCCCACCATGATGCCTTTCCCTCACTCCCACACTTACCTTTCCAGTCCTGTGGAGCTGTTTCCTGGTGATTTTCCTGCTCCTCTGCTGCATTCTTCTGGCCACCTAGCAACACAGTAAATAAACAACATAGTTAGGTAACAATAATCGGAAGCCTTTATCCTGCAACTGTGTAAACATGACCCCCACCCTTGTGCATTCACTTACCGTTTGCTGCCACCAGGGGGAAAAAAAACTCCACCAAACAAAGGCAGGCTCTTGAGTTGGAGCTGTGTGTCCGCATAGACATGTGCTGGATCCAGGGCAGGGGCGAGCATGGAGAGATGTCCATTGATGGTCGCAGCTTCCATCCTTGAGTGGGAACAGTTGCAGCAGGAAAATGGTGTGGTGAGTTTTTAAGGTGCCAGTTAGAGTTGGGAGAGAGGCCAGAATCGGTCACACTTCAGAGCACTGTAAGCTTTCCCCCCCTCTCCCCCAACTCTATGGTGATGGCAGACTTGGATGTGAGGAGGCTGAGCACAACCTAGTAGATGAGAGACAGAGACATGGGTGCACATTAGCCTGGATCTGCCTGGACAGTGGGTCTGTGATGTCCCTGGACTCTACCTTGAGTGATGGGTGGGTGGTTTGGCCACATGCCAGCTGGAGACTAACATCTGTTGAACACCTAATACACAAGCGGGTGGACACGCACCTGGTGTGGGCTATTGTCTTGTTTGTTAACACCCGTTATTTGTGAGTGGCTTCTTCCCCTCTTGCCCCACCAGCAGAACCATTTGGTGCTTCTGTCAAGCCCCATTCCCTTGCCTCTTCACTTACTGCCTCGCTAGCTAAAATCTTCATCTCTACTCTTCCCTACCCTGGTGCCCTACTCTCCTCCATTGCCCGCCCCCCACCCCCTGCTCCATTTCCCCTGGTGCCTCGGATGTAAGGAATTGTGCTGAGCTGGCAGGGAGGGAGCATGTCAACCTCTGACTATTTTAAAATTGCTGATGCAGACCAAGCAAGGTTCCCCACCCCCAATACAGATAAACACTTGATTAACTGCATGCTAATGCTGCACAGTGTTATAAGACAGAAACTGAAGAACAATGTATCTAGATCAAAATAAAAGACAAATGTAAGCACAGAGATTCCCCCCCCTCCCCCCCACTTCTAAATTAGTCAATAACTTCAGAGTTGATGCTACTACTCTTACAAAAGTAGGCTTTTGGTTGATTGTAAGTGGTCAGGACCTTACTTTTAGGTCTCTTGTAAAACAACTCCTCCAAAAATACAGTATCTCCTAGAACCATGCTGGGACACTGATTCCTGCTGTATTCATGATGAAATGAGCTACTAGCTCATCAAGCCTTTGAAATCTGATACGATTGCAGCACTGGATGATGTAGTTGTGAATTTAAGAGATGCTAAACTTTATGTAAGTAATTATTTACAAAACTTCTGTGCTTTTTATATAACTAAAAGATAAAATTTGGCATGATGAAGAACATTGTAAAAGTTTATGAATAGTTCAACTTTGCTGTTGACCTGTTTTTCCAGGAACAAGCCAAGCAATTGCGAAAGAGGAATTGGGAGGCCTTAAAAAATATATTAGACAATATGGCTAATGTTACTTACAGTACGACTTGGTCAGAGGCCCAGCAGTATCTGATGGACAATCCTACATTTGCAGAGGATGAAGAACTTCAGAGTAAGAAAAAAATCTAAAATCCTTTCTGGACCAGGGCGAGAAACTAGTGTTGGTCATGGGGGTTGATATGATTGACTAGTTGGTAGCAGCTAAAATCATGGTCCAAAGGCTCACTTGGAATGGCACGGTCTGTTCAGTTCTTTCTGGGCACAAGCCTGCGCTATGCAAAACATACCCTAATTTGATATCTTTATTTTCAGTTCACTGCAGCATTATTGCCATGTCCTGGGGAGTGTCATTCTTGCTTCATAGGCACTTTATCTTTTTACTCTTATCCTCATAGAGAGCAATCCAACCGTCGATGTACGCCAACTCCCACGCACAGCCAGAACGCTCGCACTCAAGTGCGCATGCATGCTGTGCAGCCCCATGCGCACATGGTACGTATGTGCACCTAAGCACATGCATTCTGGCCAGAGCACGGCACCCACGGGCCATTGGATTGCTCCCTATTTTTAGCCTTTGGAATTGAAGCTGTGCTTGACATTGGGTGGCAATCAGCAGCCACTCTCATTTGCCCCTTTTTTTTATCAGCAGGGTCAGGCTGTATTCTGCATTTTGGGTTAGTGCACCATTTTCTAAGTCTTCGCGTTATATGGACAAGGGGTACTCTTCATAGACACAGTAGTCCAATCTTTAGCCTTTCTCCTAGGGTGTGCAAAACAGGAACTCATAGGAATGATCCCCGCCTATACCAGTAGGAGGCAGAATCTCAGGAATCCAACTGGTGATGTGCACAGGGGATCCATTCCTCCCATTTACCAGTTGGAATTCTGCTTCATAGGTAAATCTGTGTGCTCTGCACTCCGAGGCAGTTCTCCTTCATCTTGGGCACCTTTTTCCTTGCCCAGAAGGAACTTTTTCCTCATAAATTTTACCTACGGCCCTAGGCTCGCTCCCCAACCTTACCCCCCCCAAAAGAAAAAGTGGGAGCGAGGAACCAGAACACTGAGACTGTAGCAGCCCCCAGAGGCCCGTCCCATTTTGGCACGGAGCTCTGGGAAGGACAAATGCGGGGAAGTCCCTTCAGGTGCTTCCTGCGGCATTATCACTCATCGCCACCAAGCCGTTCCGCCTCTTAACTCCATTACCGGGCCGCTATGACCACCCAGAGCGGAACCCGCCCCCACAGCCAGGACTTGGAAGGCTTCAGCATGGCAGCCTCCCCCTGGCGGGCTGCCATAGTGGCACAGCTCAGTCTCCGCAGCACCAAAAAAAACCAACTTCATTTTGGGCGCATTTTTCCTTGCCGAGAAGGAACTTTTCCCTTGTAAATTTTGCCTGCGGCTCCTAGGCTCGCTCCCCCCCCAAAAAAACGAGAGTGATGATCCAGAAGGCCAATACTGTAGCAGCTCCCAGAGGACCATCCCAACTTGGCACAGAGCTCTGGGAAGGACAAGTGCGGGGAAGTCCCTTCGGGTGCTTCCTGCAGCATTATCACTTGTTGCCATCAGAGCTGTTCCGCCTCTAACTTTGTTACCAGGCTGCCATGACCACCCGGAGTGGAACCCGCCTCCACAGCTAGAACTCAGATGGCTTGAGTGCTGGTAGCCTTCCCCTGGCAGGCCGCCATAGTAGCACAGCTCAGTCTCCTCAGCGCCAGGAAATGGTGCCATTTCGCCACTATAAGACCACGGAGCAGCCGGTGGAGACAGTAAGAACCCCAAAACTCTCGCAAGTACAACTTTTACAGCTAGAGGCCTTAAATAAAATTGTGGCTTCCCTTGATAAAATTAAAGACTGGGAGGAACGTCAAGCCCCTAAGCGCCCCTTGTGCCACCCCCGCCCCCAGGGAGGGAAAGGGAAATCTAAGGCAGCAGAAAAAGGAAAGCATCCTGCCTCAACAACAAAAAAAAGCCACATTTGGCCACTCTGACCCTATGGGACCAGGTTAGCTCTTCCTCAGACAAGGAGACACCACACACACACACGCTACACCTTGTCCCAGACACCATCCCCACAGGGACAACGAGGACACAGACTTGAAGGGGAAGCTAATCCCCTGGAAGCAGTTGCATCCTCCCTCTGGGGGCCATAAACCAGGATAATTCTGACCAGGAATCAGAGGGGGATGGAGACTCTGGAGTCTGGTGAAGTTCCTGAGGACGAGGCCCTAGAGCTGGCTATCCCCATTCCAGACCCTAGTGAAAAGGACTGTCAATTCTCACTTGCTTTCAAACCTAAGCTTTTTAAGCAAGTACATAGAGTCCTTAGTGTGATGGAAAAGAGACAAAAAGGGTATCATTCAGCTGACGATTCTGATCGGGAATATATCCCAAGGTCCTCTAATAAAGAAAAGGGCATCCTACTTGACAAAGCTTTTGAGAAAATCATTAAGGCTGAATGGCAACAACCTGACAAAGCACTAAGACTTAACAAAACTCAAGAATCTTTATATGCCTTCTCTAAGTCCAAGGCGTCAGTCTTTGCCACCCCAAAAATTGATGCAACTGCTGCCTCTCTGGCAAGAAATCCAGTCTTCCCCTCGGAGGGTAGCGTTTACCTGAAAGACCCCACAGATAGGGGTGTAGAATCTGGGTTAAGAAGGCATTTTGAAGCTGTGTCAACAGTGCTTCGAATGTCTTTGGTCTCTTCCTATTATGCCAGGGCAATACTTAAATGGTTCAAGTTGGGGAAAAGCCCTGAAGCATCAGAGAAAGTAACCTGAAAGTTGTCAGCTAATATTGCCATGGCAACTTCATTTAGAACTACGGACACTACAGACGCAGTAGCATGGGCAGAGTGGGCACTAGCAGCAAACGTGTCCTCGTCACAGATTTTGATTAAGGTCATGATGGGCGAGCCCTCATGCTAAGAACCTTCTAGCTGATGGTTCTTATTAGGGATGGACGAACAGAACCGAGTTCAAAAATTCAGTTCGGAAATTCGGTTCAGTCCGGTCAACTGAACTATTCGAGTCCGGTCAACTGAACTATTCGAGTCCGGTCCGAACTTCCGAACAAAGTTCGTCAAACCCCATTGAACTAAATGGAATATTATCTTTTAGGGATGGGCGAACAGAGCCGAGTTCGGAAATTTGGTTTGAAAATCGAGTTCGGTTTGGAAGTTCGGTTCGGCTGACCAAACTGGTCGAGTTCAATCCGAACTGCGTTCGCCCATCCCTAGTTCTTATCAGGGAGGGAAGTTATTTGGGGTGGCACTGGATAAAATCTTAAAAGATGCTGGAGATAAGGATAAGAAAGT
The DNA here is from genome assembly GCA_003113815.1 of Sphenodon punctatus. NCBI lineage: Eukaryota > Metazoa > Chordata > Lepidosauria > Sphenodontia > Sphenodontidae > Sphenodon > Sphenodon punctatus. Next base: position 3,727,185 of record QEPC01012468.1, on the reverse strand, counting down.
TTCCTTACACCAATTCAGTCCACCGAGAACTTTTCGCTCCTCTAACAAATCTTTATTGTTTAAAACATCTCGAGAAACCAATCCTTATCCTTTCCATTCTGGGGAAGAGGGTACGAGGAAGAGGATCCAGATCAAAAAGATAAAGTTCAGGATCCAGGCCAGGAAACGCAGGCTCTGCTACCCAACAAGGAAAGCAGGATGCCTGACTATCATGCCCACCATCTGGAGGTAATGGGCAAGGTCCAGGGGCAACTTTCCCTTTTTGTGCATCTGTGGTTGCACATAAGAGATGCGTGGGACCTGGAGACAGTGACCAGTGGATACACGGTACAGTTGTCCAAACCTCCTTGAGAGCTCTATCGTGTCTCCCCCACATCTCGCAACAAACAAAAATATCTAGCCATGAGAGCTGAAATAAAAAGACTGGCGACAATCGGGGCCATTGAAGAGGAGCAGGACCTAGGTCTCTATTCCATTTTATTTTTGGTGCCAAAGAAAAATGGGGAAGTGGAAAGCTGTATTAGATTTAAAAACTTTAAACAAATTAATAGAAGTTCAGAATGGAGACCCTGGCCTCAATTTGTCAAGCCATAGAAAAACACAAGTGGCTAGCCTCCCTCGGCTTGCAGGATGCTTACCTCCACATTCCCATTCGCCCTGCCCGCTGTTGCTGGCTCCGTTTTCAGTACAGCAGCTCACATTGGCAATTTTGGGCCCTTCCATTCGGCCTAGCAACGGCACCCCGAACCTTTACCAAAGTCCTGGTACCCATTGTCGCACACCTACGTCTGCAGGGAACCCTCATACATCCCTTCATGGACGATATACTTATCAGAGCCCCATCCAGACTAGCCGCCACCATAGCAGTCAAACGGATTCTACAGACACTTCAATACTTAAGGTTTGTAGTGAATCTAGACAAGTCAGCTGTCCCCCTCCCAGTCTATAGAACATCTGGAAGACCTGATAGATGCAGAATAGGACAGGATTTTTCTCCCCCACCGAACGCCAATTCAAAATCAGGGACTTAACCTCCAAGATTCTCCCGGGGGATCCTCCTGGCCGTCCAGTAAGGATAGTAGGGTAGATCCCACCGGGAAGCACTAGGAGGCAGACAAACTAATTTTCTAGACCCCTTCTCCCAGGGATCTATCCTCCTAATCTCCAGTCTTGTGTCTGCCTGGGACAGTTTAGGACGCAGGCTGACTGTCTCCTACTGAGACAGTCTACTTATTGAAAAAAGAAAAAAAGATCTGCAAAGAGCTCCTGGTGCCAGGGGAGGAGGAATTCCTCTTCGTGTTCACCTCCCTTCAGAGAAGGGAGCTTGGAGCGTAGCTAGGTACCCCCTTCCCTCAGGTGCGGGGGTCGCCGAAGAGCAGGAGAGTCAGCCCGAAAAGAGGGCTTTCTTTGGGGCCATCCCCTCACCCCGCTGAAGCGGGGCGGATCGGGAACTGCAGACTCCCCGCAGAGGAGACAGGCGGCAAGGAACCGAGCTCGGGCCTCTCCCCGTCAGCCCTCCCTCCCCCGCCCCCCTCCTCTCTGAGGCAGAGGCCCGTTCCCGCCTCTGGAAAGCTCCGGCCGCGGCGTCCCGGCTCGGACAGCTCCAACGCGGCGAGACTCGCTCCCCGCTCAATTGAAGACACACACCCCTCTACAGCCTCCTAGGCCCCGACACAGCGGCGCATGGCAGGGAGCCTCCAGGGAAACCCAGGGCTCCCAGGACATCAGGCCCACGGCTCCGCAAGGCCCAGGCTCAGAAGTCGCCCCTCCCCTCCTTCTATCCCATGCAGCTGAAGGCTGCGAAAAGGAGGCAAAATGGCCCCCAAGCGCAGGGCCTCCACGGGGCAAGAGGGGACAGAGGAGAGCCAATCCACCACAGGGAGCCCAGCTCGTGCCCCCCCTCCCCGGAGCAAGACCTCCACATGGAGGTACTGAAAGAGATCCTCTCCGAGCTGAAAAGGGAAAGGTCCCCACCCGAGAAAGAAAGGAGCAAACTTTCAAGGGGCATTTGAAAGGGGTGGGGAAGGGCAAGCACCCCAGAACAAAAATAGACCCAGCAAGGCCCTAGAATCCCCAGTCTCCTCGGACTCAGAGGTCCCGGAAGAGGTCCTATCGGTCCAGTCCTCAGATGGGGACGAGATAGGGGCAGAGAAGGAAGAGAGAGAGAGAGCAAACCCCTTCTCAGAGATAGCAGCGAAGAGGAGGGGGAGGTGTCTGACCAAGATTCAGACAGTGAGGAGAAGTCAGAGGGGGAGGAGCAGGAACTGGAGGCCTCGTCAGACCCTGACAGGCACTTCCCTATCAAATATAAGGACCAGATTAACTCCCTGGTCACCAAAGCCCTCCATCTAAAAGAAAAGAAAGAGAAAGGCCTCTTCTGAATCCTCGGAGATTGGGGAATGCAGAGAATACATTCCCCGAGCCAGAGAGAGAGACGGGATGGTCCTAGACAAGGCCTATGAGCGCATCATTAAAAGGGAATGGCAGCAGCCCAATAAGGGATCCAGACTGCCCAAGGCACAGGGGGCTCTTCACTCACTATCTAAGAACAAGAATGCCCTGCTCTCCATCCCTAATTTGACGCGGCAGCCGCCTCGCTAGCCAAAAACTCAATCTTTCCCACAGAAGGGGAATGCTATCCCCGAGACCTGACAGACAAGTGCAACTTGAGAAGGAACTTTGAAGAGGTCGCAACAGTAATAAAGATGGCCATGCAAACCTCTTATTTTTCAAGGACCCTGATGACATGGATCAAGCGTGCAGGGGATCCAAGGGTGTCAGCAAAGATGACCAGAGTTCTATCTACCAGGATACAACTTGCATACACCTTCGTGGCCAACTCCTCTACAGATATGCTACACTGGGTGTCCAGAGCAGCAGCATCCAATGTAGCAGCCCGACACCTGTGGCTAAGATCCTGGAAGGGAGACAGTACATCCAAGAACGCGCTGGTCGGGGGGCCCTTCCAGGGACACAAATTGTTCGGGGTATGCCTCAACAAAGTCCTAGCGGACGCCATGGACAAAACCAAAAAGCAGACGCTACAGAGCGTGGGAGCTGAAAGATGTTCCTTTCGACCCTACAATGCTAACCCATCGGGAGCGGGGGGATCGAGACGGCCATTTTTTCCCCACAGGGGAAATCAGCAGAAATACAGGACCCAGTGGCAGAGACAGAAGGGGCATGACAACAGGAACAAGCAACGCCAGAACATAGGCTGACCCAAGCTGGACGCCTGACTGGATTGGGGACAGCGAAGAGGACCAACAAAAACTTGGGGGGGCAGGCTCCAACAATTCGCAAGCCAGTGGAATCAAGCAACCACGGACGTGTGGATCCTACAAACCATATGACGGGGGTACACAATAGAATTCTCCCGTTCCCCCAGTCAGTCCTTCTGCGCCTCTCCCGTCTCCAGCAACTGGGCCAAAAGAACGGCCATGCAAGAAGAAATTGGCAGACTGCAGAACGTTGGGGCGATCAAAACCGTACCGTCTCACGAAAGCGGCCAGGGTCGGTACTCCATTCTTTTCCTGGTGCCCAAGAAATCCGACGAATGGAGGCAGTCCTAGACCTCAAGATCCTGAACCGATCCATAAAAGTGCAGAAGTTCAAAATGGAGACACTGCAGTCCATTCGCATCGCAATCACAAGGGGAGAGTGGCTCACCTCCCTCGACCTGAAAGAAGCCTATCTCCATGTCCCAGTCCTACCAGCTCACCACCGGTGGCTCCGGTTCAAGCTATGCAGGCCAACATTGGCAATATACAGCGCTCCCATTCGGCCTAGCAACATCACCAAGAACCTTCACCAAGGTCCTGGTAGTGCTGATAGCAAACCTTCGGATGGAGGGGATCAAGCTACACCCCTATCTGGACGACATTTTGGTAAAGTCCCCAACATTCAAACAAGCGCAGAGAGACGTACGCAAGACCATCAAATATTTACAAGAGCACGGGTTGGTGAACATCTTCAGGAAAAGCCACCTCGAACCTTCACAAACCCTGGAGCATCTGGGAGTGGTGTTGGACACCAGGAGTTGCAGGCTCTTCCTATCTTAGCAGAGGCAGCAAAAGCTCCTCGAGCTGATACATTGGGTCTCAGAAGCTCGCAAGATCAAGCTAAAGACCCTGACGAGCCTGTTGGGAGCCATGACCTCATGCTTGAGGATTACTCAATGGGCCAGGTTCCATGCCAGACCCCCTCCAGCGCTTCCTACGCCCATGGCAGGACAGCATAACGCACGGAGAGAACCCATGGGTCTGAATAATAGCCGACCTAAAAAAGTCCTTCAGGTGGTGGTTAACGCCGTCCCGATTCATGTCCGGAATGCCCCTCGCAACATGATGGCCTCCACCCTCATCAGGTGGTCAGAGAGAAACTTACAATCGATCAGAGCACTACACATCAGAGGACAAGCGAACGTCCACGCCTACTGGCTCAGCAGGGTGGACCTGAACCAAGGAGAATGGTCGCTACATCCGAGAGCATTCCAAGCAATAACTGACCAATTCGGTCCTCTCGCAGTATACTTGTTCGCATCACCAGCCAACATGAAGGTAGACATCTTCGTATCTCGACACCCGGACGACAGGGCGATAGCTTTCGATGCTCTCAACATCAAATGGCTCAGGGACTTCTATACGCCTTTCCACCAATACCCCTCATACAGAGGACCATAGCAAAGACAAAGATCGAAGGGGCAGAAGTCGTGCTGGTGGCCTCGTTTTGGCCATGGAGGCCTTGGTTCGCAGACCTGATGAACCTCAGTGCAGAACCTCCCCTCAGACTACCAGTCCTTCCAGACCTATTAACTCAGGGGCCAGTACGTCACGACAACCCGGCAGCGCTCAAATTGACGGCCTGGAGATTGAAAGGAGGGCCCTAAGAAAGCTAGGGTATTCTGACAAGGTGTTGGATGCTATGCTACGATCTCGAAGACCAGCAACCAAACGCATCTATCAGAGTACCTGGGGCATGTTTGATAAGTGGTGTCAGAGTAGGGCGATCAGACCTAGCAGGGCTCAAATCAATAACATCTTAGACTTCCTGCAGCAGGGTTTAGAGAAGGGGTTAAAGCCCAACCCTCTGCAGAGGCAGGTAGCAGCCCTTAATAGTGTACTGGGCACGGTAAGAGGTCTCAGAATATCTGGCCACCCCATATAAAACACTTCCTAAGGGCCGCGAGAATCATTTCCTCTCCGGTGGTTCACCTCTTCCCTTCTTGGAGCTTGAACCTTCTCCTGGGTGCCCTCACCAAGGCCCCTTTTGAACCTCTACAGGAGGTATCTTTATACTTCTTGTCCATCAAGGTGACTTTCCTCCTCGGGGTTACTTCCTCATGGGGACACTGTCCATCGACCCAGCACTATGCTCCTTCAAGCAGTCTTCAGTAGTCATCAGATTGGACCCTGGCCTTTTGCCCTAAGGTGAATTCCCTTTTCCACAGGGAACAGGAGATTAATCTCTCTTCATTCTGCCCCAATCCAGGTCACCCGTTAGAACGTACATGGCTCACCCTAGACGTTAGGAGGGCTTTGAAGATTTACATTCTCAGGACTAAAGCATTTAGGAAATCTTTGGCCCTTTTTGTTTCATACAACCCCCAGAGAAGGGGTCTGAAAGCATCCAAGGCCTTAATCGCCAAATGGGTGACTCTGTGCATTTCGGAGGGTTACAGGCAGAATACCACCAAATGGGATTTTCGCTCAGTCCCTCAGGGGCACCGCTACCTCTCAGGCATTCAGAAATGCGACCTCCTGTGAAGAGATCTGTCGAGCTGCGATGTGGTCCTCAGTGCATTCATTTACAAGGCACTACAGGATTCCGTTGCAGGATTCGATGGAGGTGGCCTTTGGGAGAAGAGTCCTTCAGGCTGTCCTCTAAATAGAGGATACAAAGTAGAATTACCTAGTTTCTGTCTGTTGCTCTGTCCACTCCGTTTTCCCTCCCTTAAGTGGAGCTGGGGTACTGCTTAGAATATCCCTACTATCCTGACTGGACGGCCAGGTGGATCCCCTGGGAGAAAAGAAAATTGGTTCACTTACCTGTGAATTTTCCTTCTGCGGGGGATCCTCCTGGCTGGCCAGTCCCCACCCAGACTGTAAGAGACTCTGGGGTATCGGAACATGGTGTGGTTACCTTGTCTTCCTCTTTTAGCCCTATGTCTTCCTTTTAGACGAGGCGAGCTTGAATTAAATGATAGAACTTATTATTTTTTTAAATAAAATTTTTAGGAAAGTTGGCATCCAGTTTGCTGGGTCAGAATGTTCAGAAGTTGGTTAGTATAGAATAAGTTAGGTCTAGCAGGCTTATAGAGCTTGGAAAGACTGATTAGAGGATAGATCCCTGGGAGGAGGGGGTCTAGAAAATTAGTTTGTCTGCCTCCTAGTGGTTCCCGGCGGGATCTACCCTACTATTCTGACTGGCTGGCCAGGAGGATCCGCCGCAGAAGGAAAATTCACAGGTAAGTGAACCAATTTTCCTTTCTATTTCTTCAGACCATTGCACTTTACACACTTGCCAGGCTACAGGGTTTCATGGTTTCCTGTATGTGACACCTAGTATGGGCATGACTCCATCTCCACCCAGGCACTGCTTCCCTGGCCATACCAAATAATGGAGAAGACCCTGGACCCCAAAGTCAAGCAATCTCTCAGATGGTGGATAAACCCTCACAGGTTCAAGTCTGGGATCTCTCAGAACCCCTGAAGCTGGTGATTACCATGAATGCCAGTCTCTACGAATGGGGATCCGATATGAAAGATAAGTACGCTCAGGACATATGCTCAGCAAAAGAAAAAGAACACCGTATCAATTGACTGGAGCTCAGGGCAATACACCTAGCCCTACGCCACTTTGCCCCTCTAATATCCAGTTCCCATGTGCTTATTTACATGGACAATTTCACGGCACGTGCGGAATCAGGGAGGCTCCAAGTCTCCAGCCCTCAACAGGGAGGGCAGAGACAAGCGCCTGTGAGTGGAACAAAATCTTCTCTCCCTCTCAGTCCTTCACATAAAGGGAGTCAAGAACCAAACGGCGGACTGGCTCAGCCGCCGTGATCTCGAGTCAGGGGAATGGACCCTATCCTGAGAAGCCTTCGTGCTAATAGAGCGGAGGTTCAGTGTTCCCGACCTAGATTTGTTTGCATCATCAGAGAACACCAAGTGCCAGGTTTTCTACTCAAGAACTCAACATCCACGGTCAGCAGCACTGAATGCCCTACAACAATCTTGGCCCAGGGTCCTGAGGTTACGCCTTCCTTCCATTTCCTATGATAGGGAGAACTCTGAGCAAGTTCAAGAAAGGAGGAGAGTCAATTATTCTGGTAGCACCTTATTGGCCCAGACACCCCTGGTTTGCCGTCGTGATAAATCTAGCAGCCCCCAAAGCCGGCCCTGCTATTGCAAGGCCCCCTACTATACAGTAACCCGGAATTCCTCAGACTGACGGCATGACACTTGAGTGTGCAGCATTGAGGTCAGCGGGTTACTAGCATCCAGGTGCTTCTTGGTGACTATATCAAGGCACCTGGCAGGTATTTGCTGAATGTTGTTCTGCCAGACAGATCTCTCCTCAAAACTCCAAGCCAGCATATTTTTTGCTTTTCTTACAACATGGGTTAGAAAAGGGCTTGAGGGCTAGTACCTTAGTGAGGCAGGTAGTGACCCTTAACAGCACTATCTCTGTCATTAGGTGTAGGTGTTTATCCAGACATCCTCTGGTGAAGAGATTTCTGAAGGCAACTAAAGCTGTCTCACCCGCAGTTATCCACATAATAGGCTTCCCACTCGGAGACTGAATTTGGTCCTTAAAGCCCTCACTGAACATCCATTCGAGTCCCTTAGAGTGGTCTCTCTTTTTTTTCTTGATGTGTCTTTTCTCATAGCAGTTACCTGGCTGGAGAATCTCGGAGCTGGGAACACCCTCAATNTTTTGAACCTCTACAGGAGGTATCTTTATACTTCTTGTCCATCAAGGTGACTTTCCTCCTCGGGGTTACTTCCTCATGGGGACACTGTCCATCGACCCAGCACTATGCTCCTTCAAGCAGTCTTCAGTAGTCCTCAGATTGGACCCTGGCCTTTTGCCCTAAGGTGAATTCCCTTTTCCACAGGGAACAGGAGATTAATCTCTCTTCATTCTGCCCCAATCCAGGTCACCCGTTAGAACGTACATGGCTCACCCTAGACGTTAGGAGGGCTTTGAAGATTTACATTCTCAGGACTAAAGCATTTAGGAAATCTTTGGCCCTTTTTGTTTCATACAACCCCCAGAGAAGGGGTCTGAAAGCATCCAAGGCCTTAATCGCCAAATGGGTGACTCTGTGCATTTCGGAGGGTTACAGGCAGAATACCACCAAATGGGATTTTCGCTCAGTCCCTCAGGGGCACCGCTACCTCTCAGGCATTCAGAAATGCGACCTCCTGTGAAGAGATCTGTCGAGCTGCGATGTGGTCCTCAGTGCATTCATTTACAAGGCACTACAGGATTCCGTTGCAGGATTCGATGGAGGTGGCCTTTGGGAGAAGAGTCCTTCAGGCTGTCCTCTAAATAGAGGATACAAAGTAGAATTGCCTAGTTTCTGTCTGTTGCTCTGTCCACTCCGTTTTCCCTCCCTTAAGTGGAGCTGGGGTACTGCTTAGAACATCCCTACTATCCTGACTGGACGGCCAGGTGGATCCCCCGGGAGAAAAGAAAATTGGTTCACTTACCTGTGAATTTTCCTTCTGCGGGGGATCCTCCTGGCTGGCCAGTCCCCACCCAGACTGTAAGAGACTCTGGGGTATCGGAACATGGTGTGGTTACCTTGTCTTCCTCTTTTAGCCCTATGTCTTCCTTTTAGACGAGGCGAGCTTGAATTAAATGATAGAACTTATTATTTTTTTAAATAAAATTTTTAGGAAAGTTGGCATCCAGTTTGCTGGGTCAGAATGTTCAGAAGTTGGTTAGTATAGAATAAGTTAGGTCTAGCAGGCTTATAGAGCTTGGAAAGACTGATTAGAGGATAGATCCCTGGGAGGAGGGGGTCTAGAAAATTAGTTTGTCTGCCTCCTAGTGGTTCCCGGCAGGATCTACCCTACTATTCTGACTGGCTGGCCAGGAGGATCCGCCGCAGAAGGAAAATTCACAGGTAAGTGAACCAATTTTCCTTTCTATTTCTTCAGACCATTGCACTTTACACACTTGCCAGGCTACAGGGTTTCATGGTTTCCTGTATGTGACACCTAGTATGGGCATGACTCCATCTCCACCCAGGCACTGCTTCCCTGGCCATACCAAATAATGGAGAAGACCCTGGACCCCAAAGTCAAGCAATCTCTCAGATGGTGGATAAACCCTCACAGGTTCAAGTCTGGGATCTCTCAGAACCCCTGAAGCTGGTGATTACCATGAATGCCAGTCTCTACGAATGGGGATCCGATATGAAAGATAAGTACGCTCAGGACATATGCTCAGCAAAAGAAAAAGAACACCGTATCAATTGACTGGAGCTCAGGGCAATACACCTAGCCCTACGCCACTTTGCCCCTCTAATATCCAGTTCCCATGTGCTTATTTACATGGACAATTTCACGGCACGTGCGGAATCAGGGAGGCTCCAAGTCTCCAGCCCTCAACAGGGAGGGCAGAGACAAGCGCCTGTGAGTGGAACAAAATCTTCTCTCCCTCTCAGTCCTTCACATAAAGGGAGTCAAGAACCAAACGGCGGACTGTCTCAGCCGCCGTGATCTCGAGTCAGGGGAATGGACCCTATCCTGAGAAGCCTTCGTGCTAATAGAGCGGAGGTTCAGTGTTCCCGACCTAGATTTGTTTGCATCATCAGAGAACACCAAGTGCCAGGTTTTCTACTCAAGAACTCAACATCCACGGTCAGCAGCACTGAATGCCCTACAACAATCTTGGTCCAGGGTCCTGAGGTTACGCCTTCCTTCCATTTCCTATGATAGGGAGAACTCTCAGCAAGTTCAAGAAAGGAGGAGAGTCGATTATTCTGGTAGCACCTTATTGGCCCAGACACCCCTGGTTTGCCGTCGTGATAAATCTAGCAGCCCCCGAAGCCGGCCCTGCTATTGCAAGGCCCCCTACTATACAGTAACCCGGAATTCCTCAGACTGACGGCATGACACTTGAGTGTGCAGCATTGAGGTCAGCGGGTTACTAGCATCCAGGTGCTTCTTGGTGACTATATCAAGGCACCTGGCAGGTATTTGCTGAATGTTGTTCTGCCAGACAGATCTCTCCTCAAAACTCCAAGCCAGCATATTTTTTGCTTTTCTTACAACATGGGTTAGAAAAGGGCTTGAGGGCTAGTACCTTAGTGAGGCAGGTAGTGACCCTTAACAGCACTATCTCTGTCATTAGGTGTAGGTGTTTATCCAGACATCCTCTGGTGAAGAGATTTCTGAAGGCAACTAAAGCTGTCTCACCCGCAGTTATCCACATAATAGGCTTCCCACTCGGAGACTGAATTTGGTCCTTAAAGCCCTCACTGAACATCCATTCGAGTCCCTTAGAGTGGTCTCTCTTTTTTTTCTTGATGTGTCTTTTCTCATAGCAGTTACCTGGCTGGAGAATCTCGGAGCTGGGAACACCCTCAATCCGTATGTATCTTTAAAAAAGACACCATAGAACTTTTCACCGGCAAGAGGAGATTGTGCTCCCCTCTTTCTCCCCGCATGCTTCTCATCCCCGGGAGAAGCGCTGGCATACACTAGATGTGAGGAGAGCACTAAAAAGATTTCTGCACAGGTCAGCTAGTTATAGGAAATGCTCTGCCCTCTTGGTAGAGTTTTCCCTGAGAAAGAGAGAATTAAAGGCCTCTAGGACCTCCATCAGCCGATGGATCTCAACATGTATTGCTGAAGTTTATAAAGCCTCTGATTTGGTTCCCCATTCTACAAGAGGTACAGCAGAATCCTGGACCTTTAGAACTTATGCTGAAATTTGTAGGATAGCTACTTGTGCCAGTCTACATTCCTTCACTTAGGCACTATAAAATAGATATTCTCTACTCTTCAGGCACAGCCTTTGGCCATAGGGTTCTACAGGGAGTGTTAGAGTAGTGGGTGTGACTCACTCTTGTATTGGTCCAGTTTCTCTCCCACCCACTTTGGGATCTTGGGGCATACTGCTCTGGGAAATCCCTAAGAGTTCCTGTTCTGCACACCCAAGAGAGAGGGCAATTGGTTCACTTACCTGTGAATTGCCCTTTTGGTGGGGTGTGCAGAACAGGAACTCGGCCCTTCTTCTGGTTCTGTTCTGGATGGGGTGATATGGATATAGAAATATATCACCGACAGAAATAAGAGAGCTTTTCTGTTTTATTACGTAATTTTCTTTGAGAAGTTATTGTTACAGCTGTTGGACAACTGGTAAATGGGAGGGATGGACCCCCCTCTGCACAATACCAGTTGGATTCCTGAGATTCTGCCTCCTACTGGTATAGGCAGGGATCATCCCTGCGAGTTCTTGTTCTGCACACTCCACCAGAAGGGCAATTCACAGGTAAGTGAACCAGTTGCCCTTTCTGATGAAACTGTCTTGGTTCCATATGGTGGGTGAATGGAAATTTTATTTGTCATAGTCTCCAATCATCCTTCCAACTAGACTGCCAGATCTCTTTGGAAGTTTGAAGACTAGCACAGATATCAGTCTTTAATTGCTGTCTTGGCACAGCATCCTTTTCCTTTTAAAGTGTTACTTCATCACTCTGTTCCTGATGCACAAACTTGCACACAAAAAA
>QEPC01012468.1:3702886-3713841 GCA_003113815.1 Sphenodon punctatus | reverse complement strand
TTTCACCGGCAAGAGGAGATTGTGCTCCCCTCTTTCTCCCCGCATGCTTCTCATCCCCGGGAGAAGCGCTGGCATACACTAGATGTGAGGAGAGCACTAAAAAGATTTCTGCACAGGTCAGCTAGTTATAGGAAATGCTCTGCCCTCTTGGTAGAGTTTTCCCTGAGAAAGAGAGAATTAAAGGCCTCTAGGACCTCCATCAGCCGATGGATCTCAACATGTATTGCTGAAGTTTATAAAGCCTCTGATTTGGTTCCCCATTCTACAAGAGGTACAGCAGAATCCTGGACCTTTAGAACTTATGCTGAAATTTGTAGGATAGCTACTTGTGCCAGTCTACATTCCTTCACTTAGGCACTATAAAATAGATATTCTCTACTCTTCAGGCACAGCCTTTGGCCATAGGGTTCTACAGGGAGTGTTAGAGTAGTGGGTGTGACTCACTCTTGTATTGGTCCAGTTTCTCTCCCACCCACTTTGGGATCTTGGGGCATACTGCTCTGGGAAATCCCTAAGAGTTCCTGTTCTGCACACCCAAGAGAGAGGGCAATTGGTTCACTTACCTGTGAATTGCCCTTCTGGTGGGGTGTGCAGAACAGGAACTCGGCCCTTCTTCTGGTTCTGTTCTGGATGGGGTGATATGGATATAGAAATATATCACCGACAGAAATAAGAGAGCTTTTCTGTTTTGTTACGTAATTTTCTTTGAGAAGTTATTGTTACAGCTGTTGGACAACTGGTAAATGGGAGGGATGGACCCCCCTCTGCACAATACCAGTTGGATTCCTGAGATTCTGCCTCCTACTGGTATAGGCAGGGATCATCCCTGCGAGTTCTTGTTCTGCACACTCCACCAGAAGGGCAATTCACAGGTAAGTGAACCAGTTGCCCTTTCTGATGAAACTGTCTTGGTTCCATATGGTGGGTGAATGGAAATTTTATTTGTCATAGTCTCCAATCATCCTTCCAACTAGACTGCCAGATCTCTTTGGAAGTTTGAAGACTAGCACAGATATCAGTCTTTAATTGCTGTCTTGGCGCAGCATCCTTTTCCTTTTAAAGTGTTACTTCATCACTCTGTTCCTGATGCACAAACTTGCACACACAAAAAATTTGTCACAGGCCTGAAACAAGTTGAATAAGTATAAAAAGGGGGGAAATTCATTCAAGATCTAATCACTATCGGAAGCCAATCTCTGAAGAACTAAGTCTGTGATTACAGCAATGCTTTAATTCATTTTCCTTATCTATTAATCTGAAAAATTTTCCCTCCCTTGTGATTTCAAGATATGGATAAAGAAGATGCACTAATTTGTTTCGAAGAACACATCAGGGCTTTAGAGAAAGAGGAGGAAGATGAAAAACAGAAGAGTTTATTGAGGGAAAGGAGACGGCAACGTAAAAATAGAGAATCTTTCCAGGTTTGTGGTGAAATACTAACTTTTATCTGTTACCTTTTAACTTTTTTTAATCTAACTGCTTTCAGATATTCAAGACACTAGGTATTTCCCCAGGCCCCTCGCTATTGCCTACTGGTAAGGCTTTTCAGAATGTCTTTTTTGGGCATGTCTGTCACCAGGATCGGGGTCCCCCTCTTTTGCTAGGCTGTCCCTCCTCGAAGGGTGGGATTAGTTGTGTATATCGTTGGATGCGCTGTTCTCTTGGGTTGGTGATGTTGGCTGGCTCTGGATTGTCTCTAGGGGGTGGTTTTCCTGTCTCCCTCGGCATTTGGAATTCATGCTGCCATTGTTTGTCTCTTTCGTCTTCCTCGTGTTGCCGTTGTTTGTCTTTTTCCTCGTATTCTAGCCTCAGGCGCTCACGTTCCATTTCCTTTTCCAGTTTCATGACCTCCAACTTCATCTCCTCTCCTCTATCTCCATCTGTCGTAATTGGAGTTGTTGTCCCCATTCTAGCTTCTTGAGTTCCAGCAGCTCGCTGCTGGTGTGTCCTTCCTCTTCAGAGGTGGGTTCACCGTTGCTGCACCTGTTCCCTGAGTCTCTGCTGCATCTGGTCTGTATTGAGGCCGGACGGATCTATGTGTCTCATATTGCATTCAGCAATAAGCTAATCCTTTTTCATATTTTTTAATCCCTTCATTGTCTGAACCATTTTCATGTGCTTTCCCAATCTCCTGAAATAAATTCAAAGTACAGTGTTGCACCCTCTGATCATGTTCAGCCTGTTATTGCCACCTGGTGGCTGTTCCTTGGCGGAACCCTGCTATGCAACGCTTACACGTGCTGCTATCTGAATTTCCAAGCGGGCTAGTCTGGGCTAGTCCCTCTGGCCCTTTATGCTCTTAAGCGTTTTGCAGCATTTAAATGGGGTATTCCAGAGTACTGGCCTGGCTCGCCACTGTCACCAGGATTGGGGTCCTCCTCTTTTGCTAGGCTGTCCCCCAAATACCCACTAGGCCCGCCACAACCCAGTTTCCTGTGCCCACATGGGTTCCCAAGTGATCAGAAACCCTCACTGCAGGGAACCTTCGGAGGTCTGCACCCCCAGAAATGCCTCCCCTTGCTCTTCCCACCCCAGCCGTAACTCAGAGAACCTCCTCTGGCCACCCGTAGCTTGGAAGACTTCACGGTGCGGTTGTCTTATATAAAAAAGGTCCGTGTAGGCTCTCACCTACATAGGGTACCCCCTAGAGAACTCCCCAAGGCCGAATAAACACACAAGCACGCTAGGCTTGGTTATGATACCTATATTAAGTAAATACAGCTATAAGGCTGTTGATTGGATAGTGCAAGTCCACAAATCAAATATAAAGCAAACACATTCTAAAATCCACTGAAGTTCCCTAACTGTCCTCTTACCCTAAGGCACAGTCCCAATCCATCAGAGTCTCTCGCGGCTTTGGTAGTGAGGCTGGGCTCAGTTCTAATTGGAAATTCTCTAGTTCATGGTTGTGCAGGCTCTCCTGCAAGCTGCTTGCTCCTTGCTGGTCAAGATGGAAGAGAGCGTGTAGAGATCCTGTCTTTGTTGTTCTGAGCTGGTTGCAGATCCCACCTGGGAGTTACCTTAGCAACAAAATGCTTGTTCTGCCTAACAATTTTTTTCTGTCCCCCCACCCTGGCAAACCAGTTCAGCAGGGTGGTAAGGCTCACAATCTTCTAATCTTTACCTTTAGCTGCCCTTGTTAGTGGCCATATTTACTCCCAGTACCCCAAATTCGATGTCCCATTACCCAGATGTCTGTGTTGCCCCCTTTTCCCCATGACAGTGTCACTAGGTGTTTGGACCATTCTGTAATAATGCAAATGTTGATTTGCATGGTCGTGATATGTATACAGTCCAGAGAAATTGCACCTCAGAGTAGTCGCATTACTACAGGTGGTGGAGGTATGATATACAGAAAAGACATTGTACATAGAGAAGATAGAAAAATTGTACACAAGAAGTCAGTTAGCCCAGAATTCATTACAGGGAATGGTTTGATCAATTATGATGCGATAAATACTGGGTATTTTCAGATGTGACACTACTACGGGTAGCCATGCTGTACCCCGGCATGGTCACCCATGGTGGTGTCACATTTGTTCCCGCCCACCAGGTATTTACCGCAGGCAGGAGCAAACCATTCCTGGACCGTGGCAGGATTAACTCCAGGTTGTGAGCTGGGCTCCCTGCCAACTCACAATCCAGAGTTAGCTCTGCCACGGTCTGGGGAAGCCATCCCCAGACTGAGAAAGAGCAGGCCATCCCATATGGCTCACTCTACTTAACTGGCCAGTGGCCGGAGCTTTTCTAGGCGGGGGTCGGGTTGCACTGAGCAGCATGGGGAATGGGGCCGTGTGGACCACATTCGCACATCCTGGCTGCCAGCACGCTTGTTCAGCAGTGGGGCCGGATTCTGCCCAAGGTGAGGGCCAAGCTGGAGAGCCTCTAACTTGTGAGTTGCAGTAGATATGCATCTGGGGTATAAAACTACCCCAAAGTCTGCATAATTAAACAGCCTTATAAAATAATTCAAGTGTTTTCTTATTTTTGAAATATATAAAAACGATTCTCCATCTTCATTTGTGTGTTGCAGATATTTTTAGATGAATTGCATGAGCATGGGCAATTGCATTCAATGTCATCTTGGATGGAGCTGTACCCAACCATAAGTTCGGACATCAGATTTACTAACATGCTTGGTCAGCCTGGTAAGATTACTTTGTATTGCAGTCCTGTAGATACTGATATGAGAGACTGTAGAAGGAGTGTTGTGTTGGGGGGGAAATCTTGTATTTATCTAAGTTCTTTTAAAAGTGCAGCTCTTTGGTTAGAGCTAGCTTTTGACTTCTCTAGTTTTTTCATTAGGATCAACTGCACTTGATCTCTTCAAGTTTTATGTTGAAGATCTAAAAGCACGATACCATGATGAAAAGAAGATCATAAAAGACATCTTAAAGGTGAGGAAAAAGGTTTTCTCAACCTATATTTCATTCAGATTTATTAAGCTAATTAAGGTGCTCTTTGATAATGGAAGATGGGATTCTATGTTGCACTTAATACAAGGTGTGTTAACAAATACAGGAGTTCTTAAACCAGATAAAGCTATTGTGATTACTGTCTTTCAGGATAAAGGATTTGTAGTTGAAGTGAATACTACATTTGAAGATTTTGTTACAGTCATCAGTTCAACTAAAAGAGCTACTACATTAGATGCTGGAAATATCAAACTAGCTTTCAATAGTGTAAGTTTTAACATGACTTGACAGTAGTCTCAAGAACACTGGTAGAAAATACTTGTTCTTTAAGGAAGTGGAATGTTAATTTTTAGTACATTTTTGTAAGGCTATGTATTTTCATAAACATGTAAAATATTCTACTGCTTAAAATATGCTTCTTGATTTCAGATTAAATCCTTCTAGTGAGTGATAGTAAATATTGGCAAAACATTATGGCACCCAATCTTGACTGAGATTAAGTCTTTTAAGAAAAGACATAAAATTTATAGATGAGTTGATGTGTTAGTATAAATGGTATGAGGAAAAAGAGAGTGAAACATAAATAGTTTTTGTCAAAAATGCATGTGACCAACTGACTAGTTCTAATGTCGTCTTTTGCTTTCCATGGGGTACAAAAGTGCATGTATGCATGCGATGTATCTGTGAAAAATGTGCACATGTAGGCCTGATATGCATGCAAGCCATACGCATACTTGTACATGCACTTTGAATTGGGCTGATGGTCCCCTGAATTATTGTTTGACTGTCATTTGATGTAGCTGCTGGAAAAGGCAGAAGCCCGTGAACGTGAGAGAGAGAAAGAAGAGGCTCGCAAAATGAAGCGAAAGGAGTCTGCGTTCAAGAGTATGTTGAAACAAGCTACACCTGCAATAGAGTTGGATGCTGTGTGGGAAGATGTATGTACTGCGTTATATAAATATTCTGAGAAATGTTGTCACTAGTAGATTTATGTATGCAGGCATTTTATTAATAAAACTGTAAGGCTCCAACTTGATGGATTTTTTTCTAGTATTCAGAAATTATACCCATTAGAATAGATTTTTCACAGTTAAATGATCTTCAAATAAACTAAAGGTACCTAATATTTTTTGATAATATTTTACTTAATTGATTGTGAAAAAATAAACGTCCCATAATGTAAACATCCCGTAATGTTGGGTGATGCTTGCACAAAATATAAGCTATCAAATATTCTGTATGAACTTTGTGTTTTGATAAGACATTTCTGGCTTATAAATCTTTCATGCTAGCACCTTTTAACCATAGTTCAATTCATTCCATTGAACTAATTAGTCTGCTAATCATAGTTGTATTAGGAATAAATGGAGCATCTATTTTAATGATAGCTGGGTATTAACTTTTCATATACCATTTCCTTCAGTACCTGTACAACATAGGTCATCCCCTCTCCTCAACTTTGTATTTTCATAAATTAATATTTCAGTGGTATCTGTATATATTACTCTTTTATATAGATCCGGGATAGATTTGTGAAGGAACCAGCATTTGAGGACATCACTCTAGAATCAGAAAGAAAAAGAATATTTAAAGACTTCATGCATGTACTAGAGGTAACTTTAACTTGTTAATTTTAATAGTATTTAGTTTAATAATTAATAGTATTTGTAGTGCCTTCTCCCATTAGACTCTTAAGTTAAAAGGGAAACCATTATTACAACTTTACTGAAGAGGCTCTTTCTTTTGAGACAACTATTAGTCTCCACTTGAAAGTAATACAGTGAAGAAGGATTTTAGAGTGGTTTAATTTATTTTGCTGTGTTCAACTGAACCTGTTGTCTCGTCACATACAGTTTATCTTTAGGGCTGAAATTTTCTCTCTCTCTGGCTAAAGGGGGCTATCTCTTAGAACATTTCCGTAAATTCTTATTTTCAAAATGCATTTTTACTGTGCAAAGTTATTTTGGGGATTCCAGATTGTCCATTGAAACTGAAATTAATAGTGGGTTTGCTACCCATACAGAGATGCGGAAACCCCTTTGGAAATTTGGGGGGGGGGACTTTGGATAGTTTCATATCTCTGAGTAGCAAATCCCACATCCTCCTTTTTCCTGGCTTATCTTGGTCTGGGGGGTGGAGTAGTGATCTTGCAGGGTTGGGGCTGCAGGGTGGGGGTGCCTGGAGGGCCTGTTCCAAGGCCTGAGCCAGCAGAGCATGTGCAGACCACAGAAGCAAGCCAGAAATGCATTTCTGTGCCCTTATGAGTCACTGCTGGTTCTCTCCTTGGGCCTGAGCGTGCTCTGGAGCCCAGGTCTCCAGTCCCCTCCACCACTCTCCACCTACAACAATAATCTCACATCCCAGAAGAGCACTGCTTCCTCTACAGTGCTGCTGCCAGCACCACGCACCCTTTACCTTACTGTGGGACCCAGATATACCGGGTGAATGAGCTGAATTGGGGTACCCACTTGAGTACTGCTTGGGAGCATCCATCATAGACAGGTTGGGTACCGTGGAAGTTGATGAGAATTCCCATTTCTGCGGGTACCCATTTCTGCTCTCTTCTTTGTGTCAAAGATGCTCACTTTACAAGTAAGATTTTGTCGTCTTTGTAAACTGCAAACTCAATCTGAGATCTCGTTGAGTTTCTTCCTCACTGTATTCTCAATTTAGATAAAGAGTCTTCAGGCTAAATTCTACCCTTAGGACATCTGCCTTCAGTGTCTTTTTATCAGAAGTTATTAACCAGTTCTATTGTGGCAATACAATCTGTTTGTTCTATATTAAATATTTGGATTCAGCTGGCTGAATGGGGAAAAAATAGTTGATTTTTCATGTTAAATAAGAGTACATTTTTAAAAATTGTAAATTTAAAGAACTGACAATGTATTATTAGTCTTTACCAGGAAAGATGTTCTAAAAATAGATTTCAAATGTCCCATTGTTGAAACAAGTTGGTAATGAACGTGCGTGTAGAAGCCATTTCATTTGGTACTAAGAAGCTTTAGTCGATTCAGATTTAATTCTTTAAACAAATAATAAATTTTGGGTTGGTCTTTTTTACACTGTAGCATGAATGTCAGCATCACCATTCAAAGAACAAGAAACACTCTAAAAAATCCAAAAAACATCATAGAAAGCGGTCTCGCTCCCGTTCGGTAAGACCTTTAAACAGTATGATTCATGAAATCCTTTCCTCACATGATGCTTTGTTAACAGAGTATTGATCAATTTAAATTGTTCTGTTTTAAAGGGCTCAGAGTCTGATGATGATGATAGCCATTCAAAGAAGAAGAGACAACGCTCTGAATCTAGATCAGTTTCTGATCGCTCTTCCAGTGCAGAATCTGGTAACATTTTAAACCCCTCTTCTGTTAAAACAGTCACTTGTAGTAATATTGGGTTTTGATATTTATCTACCCCGTTTCTGCTTTTTTATGCATTTTAGAGAGAAGCTACAAAAAGTCAAAGAAACACAAGAAGAAGAGCAAAAAGAGGAGACATAAGTCTGTACGTTTTTTTGGGTGGTTTCTTTTTTTAAAAATAATAATAATAATAATAATAATCTGGTCTATGAACAATTGAATTGTGCTTGTTTTTGTCCATCTGGGCCTTTTCAGTCATGAAAACTAAGGGTTGGAGAGTAACACTGATTTTCTGTTCAATACATGTGCATATCGAAGTAAACCATTCCTTAATGGTTATTTCTCGCTAGTCTTGTAAGGATAGACTCATAAAATTATAATGAACTAATTATGACTTAGTTGATATTCATATATTATAAACATGACAGATACAAAGATGGTCATGGTTCTGTACAGTTGTCATGGTCACTTTGTGTTAGTAATCACAGCAAGTAGTGTTGTTTTTCAGTTATGAGTTTTAAAAAGTGATACAAAAACTCTTGATCTGTGGGTAGGGACAGACTTGTGTATTCCACTGTTGATCCTTTTGTAAAGCACTTGGCTCTGTGGCAAATCAAAGTTATTGACATAGTAGGACAAAATACAAACAGCATGGGTTTCAGTATCTTGATTTGTGGACAGGGAAGTGGATCATAATTAATTTGTGAATTAGAGTACTCGTGTTACTACATGAGGTTTAATTCTGGGGTTTAATTCTATATAGGTTTTAAATTTTAGTTATACTCGAGAATTTGATAGCTTCACATGATAGTAGATAGAGTTTAAATTCTTAATCATATGACTTTCAGTACTGGTGAAAGTTTATGGAGGCTGTCACTGTGTGTTTCTGCTTGTCCCTGTAAATTTTCTTCTGCTTTGTTAGTGGCACTTAGTTTTAAATGTGAACCATTTTTTACGAGAATAATTTTTCAGTGATTAAATTCTGTAACATTGAATTATGTATAACTTCATTGAGCTGGTTGTATCTACTGTACAATTTATACAGTGTTAATGGGGTGAAAAAACTGAAGCTTTTAACTATCTTCCTGTTTTTCATTTATGCAGGATTCCCCAGAATCAGATGTTGATCGAGATAAAGACAAAAAAGAAAAAGAGAGCGAGAATGAAAAGGATAGAACTAGGCAAAGATCTGAATCTAAACATAAATCCCCTCCCAAAAAGCGATCTGGAAAAGATTCTGTAAGCTTTCTTGTTTTCAATGTCTGTCGGGTTTGTTTTGCATAAGGACTGATAGTGTTTACAGCTTTTTATACCCACATAATGATAGAGCTGTTGAAAAGGTAGCTTGTTATGAAACCTAACAATTAGTAAACTTTAGAATATCCATATATGTAGGTTCTTAAGATGATTTCAATTTTAGTACACGTGAAAAAATGTTCTTTAGTCATGTTAAGATTTTGCATAAAAATCCACTTTGTCAACTAATCTACCTTTTATACCTTTGACTATTATTCTGAGAACATATGCATCCTGTTACCCATGTTCTGAGAAAAGTTCTCTTTAATTGGTTTTTGGAGGTGAAATACTTATATATTTGTGGATCACAGGTACAAAGGACAGCCTAGTTAGATCTTGATCATGAAAGTTGATGGTGGTGAGGGGAACAAGTTGAGAATCTAGAGCTACTGGCCTCCAGAAGCAAGCATCTAGCAACATCCACACTCAAGTATCTAGGGGTTTGTTCACGCTAGATGCTGGTGATGGGTTCAGCCAGCATTAGCTGGTGGCTTTTGCCACACTCTTCACCTCCTTCTCCAGCATTTCTCCTGCAGATACTGTATGGTTGGTACAGTGTCTTAGGATATGTCATGGCTGATCCCAACACCAGCATCTAGTGTGAACAAGCCCCTAGATACTTGAGTGTGGATGTTGCTAGATGCTTGCTTCTGGAGGCCAGTAGCTCTAGATTCTCAAACTTGTCAGTTTCTGATTGGACTCTTCTCTTAGGGTGTGCAAAACAGGAACTCGTAGGGATGATCCATGTCTATACTAGTAGGAGGCAGAATCTCAGGAATCCAACTGGTCATATGCAGAGGGGGTCCATTCCTCCCATTTATCAGTTGGAATTCTGCCTCTCAGTGGGTAGGAGGTGAATCTGTGTGCTCTGCACACCCAGGCAGTTTTCCTTCATTTTGGGTGCCTTTTTCCTTGCCCAGAAGGAACTCTTCCCTCATAGATTTTACCTACGGCTCCTAGGCTCGCTCCCTCCCCTCCCCCCCCAAAAAAAAAAAACCAGAGCCAGAAGACCAAGACTGTAGCAGCCTCTGGAGGCCCGCCCCAGCTTGTCGCAGACCTCCAGGAAGGATGAATGCAGGGAAGTCCTTTCAGGCGCTTCCTGCAGCATTATCACTTGTTGCCGTCAAGACCATTTCGCCTCTAACGTTGTTACCGGGCCACCATGACCACCTGGAGCAGAACCTGCTGCCACAGCCAGGACTCAGGCGGCTCTAGTGCTGGCAGCCTCCCCCTGGCGGGCCGCTATAGTAGTACAGCTCAGTCTTCTCAGCACCAGGAAATGATGCCTATTTATTTATACAAAATTTTTATCCCGCCCCTCCTGCCCACAGTGCAGCCCAGGGCAGCGAACAGCAAATATTAAAACAATAAAACAATTAAAACAGTTAACATTCACAAAAATTCAGGAAAGAAAACTTCCACCCCCACCCTCCCACCCCCCTTGCCAAAGGCTTGACGGAACAGCCAGGTCTTACATAAACATCAAAATAAAAGGAGAGTCGGGGCCAACCAAGCCTCCTCCGCAAGTGAATTCCACAGCACAGGGGAGGCCACTGAAAAAGATGTAACATCGATGACCATCCACCTCGCTCGGGGAACCTCCAAAAAGGCTCCCACGGACAATCTCAAGGGTTGCACGGGCACATGGGGAGTGAGGCAGTCCCACAGATAAGTAGGGCCCAGGCCCTGAAGGGCTTTAAAGGTTAAAACCAGCACCTTGAATGTGGCCCAGTGCTTTATAGGCAGCCAGTGCAAAGTCTGGAGCACTGGTGTCACGTGCTCCCTGCTGCCTGCCCCCGTAAGGAGATGGGCCACGGCATTTTGCACCAGCTGCAGCCTCCAGACCAGCTTCTCAGGCAGCCCCACGTAGAGGGCGTTG
>QEPC01012468.1:3684221-3702133 GCA_003113815.1 Sphenodon punctatus | reverse complement strand
CCCGGCCAGGAACAAATGAAACCAGTCCAAGACCGTCCCGCCAGTCCTCGCACGGTCCTGCGGGCAAGTCACCAACACCTCATGGTCGACTTGTGTCGAATGCAGCCGAAAGGTCAAGCAGGACCAATAAGGTCTGACGACCCTGGTCCAATGCCAGACAGAGATGGTCAACCAAGGCCACCAATGCAGTCTCCATACCATACCCAGGCTGAAACCCAGACTGAGAGGGATCAAGGAAACAGGTGCAGTCCAGATGTTCCTGGAGCTGCTGTGCCACAGCCCGCTCAATAACCTTCCCTAAAAGGGGAGGTTAGAGACCGCCCAATAACTGGCAGGAGCATCAGCGTCAAGAGATGGTTTCTTGAGCAGGGGCCTAACCACAGCCTCTTTCAGGCAGGCAGTCACCCTGCCCTCCCAAAGGGAGGCACTAACCACCCCAGCCAGCAACGGCCATAACATCTCCTGGCTGGCTTTCACCAACCAGGACGGGCGTGGGTCTTGTTCGCAAGTGGTGGCATGAACAGATCCCATCAAGGACTCCACATCAGCACGCGACACCATCTGAAACAGATCCCACAAAACAGGACAGAACGAGGCATCCATAGCCCTAAGATGATCCTCTAATAACTGGTACCGAAATCGTGGCGGATTCGAGCGCTCTTATCTACAAAGTACTCGATAAACCGGTCACAGCAGTCACTGGATTGCTCCAGGTCTAGGTCGGAGACAGTAAGAACCCCAGGCCTCTCGCAAGTAGAACTTTTACAGCTAGAGGCCTTAAATAAAATTGTGTCTTCTCTTGATAAAATTCAAGACAGAGAGGAACGCTGAGCCCTTAAGCACCCCTCCCCTCCCCCCCCTCCCTCTAAGGGAGGGAAAGGGAAATCTAAGGCAGCGGGAAAAGAAAAGCACCCTGCCTCCAAAAAGCCACGCTTGGCTGCTCAGACCATATATATGGGACCAAGTTGGCTCTTCTTCGGACGAGGAGATCCCCCTACTACCCCTTTTCTCAGACACCATTGCCACAGGGACAAGGACACAGAACTTGAGGGGGAAGCTAATCCTCTGAAGGCAGCTGTATTCTCCTTCCCTCCAGGGGCCATAAACCAGGATAACTCCGACCAGGAATCAGAGGGGGATGGAGACTCTGTGGAGTCTGGTGAAATTCCTGAGGATGAGGCCCTGGATCCGGCTGTCCCCACTCCAGGCCCTAGTGAAAAGGACTGTGAATTCCCACATGCTTTCAAACCTAAGCTGTTTAAGTGAGTACATAGAGTCCTTAGCGTGATGGAAAAGAGACAAAAAGGGGATCATTCAGAATCCTCGGATGACCATTCTGATCAGATATATATCTCGATGTTCTCCAATAAAGAAAAGGGCATCCTACTTGACAAAGCTTTTGAGAAAACCATAACGACTGAATGGCAACAACCTGCCAAAGCACTAAGACTTAACAAAACTCAAGAATCTTTATATGCCTTCTCTAAGTCCAAGGCATCAGTCTTTGCCACCCCAAAAATTGATGCAGCTGCTGCCTCTCTGGCAAGAAAGTCAGTCTTCCCCTCCGAGGGTGATGTTTACCTGAAAGACCCCACAGATAGGGGTGTAGAATCTGGGTTAAGAAGGCATTTTGAAGCTGTGTCAGCAGTGTTTTGAATGTCCCTGGCCTCTTCTATTGTGCCAGGGCAATATTTAAATGGTTCAAGTTGGGATAAAGCTCTGAAGCATCAGAGAAAGTATCCCAAAGGTTGTCAGCTAATATTACCATGGCAACTTCATTTATAACTACATCCACTACAGATGCAGTAGCATGGGCAGCGAGGACACTAGCAGTGAATGTGTCCTCATGTCGCAGATTTTGGTTACGGCCATGCGGGTGGACCCCCATGCTAAGAACCTTCTAGTTGCTGAAGAGAAGTTATTCAGACTGGCACTGGATAAAATCTTAAAAGATGCTGGAGATCAGGATAAGAAAGTTTCCTTATACCAATTCAATCTACCCAGATCGCTCCTCTAACAAATCTTTATTTGTTAGAGGAAGAGGATTCAGATCAAACAGATAACGTTCAGGATCCAGGCCAGGAAATTCAGGCTCCGCTACCCAACAAGGAAAGCAGCATGCCTGACTATCACGCCCACCATTTGGAGGTAACAGGTGAAGTCGGGGGGCCACTTTCCCTTTTTGCGTATTTGTGGTCGCACATGTCAACAGATGCATTGGTCCTGGAGACAGTGACCAGCGGCTACACAGGAGAGTTGTCCAAACCTCCTTGAGGGCTCTATTATGTCTCCCCCACATCTCTCAACAAACAAAAACATCTAGCCATGTGAGCCGAAATAAAAAGACTGGCAGCACTGGGAGCTGTCGAGGTGGTGCCAGAGGAGGAGTGGGGCCAGGGTCTCTATTCCATTTTATTTTTGGTGCCAAAGAAAAATGGGGAGGGGAGAGCTGTATTAGATTTAAAAACTCTAAACAAATTCATAAAAGCTCAGAATGGAGACCCTGGCCTCGATTTGTCAAGCCATAGAAAAACACGAGTGGCTAGCCTCCCTCGACTTGCGGGACACTTACCTCCACATCCCCATTCGCCCTGCCCACCGTCGCTAGCTCACCTTTCAGTATAGCAACTCACATTGGCAATTTCAGACCCTCCCATTCAGCCTAGCAACAGCACCCCGAACCTTTACCAAAGCCCTGGTACCCATTGTCACACATCTACGTCTGAAGGGAACCCTCATACATCCCTACCAGGATGATATACTTATCAGAGCCCCATCCAGACTAGCTGCCACCATAGCAGTCAAATAGACACTACAGACCCTACAACACTTTAGGTTTGTAGTGAACCTAGGCAAAGGTCAGCTGTCCCCCTCCCAGACTATAGAACATCTGTGAGTCTTGATAGACATGGAATCGGACAGGATTTTTCTCCCCATCAAACACCAATCCAAAATCAGGGACCTAATCTCCAAGATCTATCTTCAGAGCGTTCCACTTTACACACTTGCCATGCTACAGGGTTTCATGGTCTCCTGTATGCAACACCTAATATGGGCACGACTCCATCTCCGCCCATTACAGCAGGCACTGCTTCCCTGGCCATCCCAATAATGGAGAAGACCCTGGTAGTCCTCTCCCTGGACCTCAAAGTCAAGCAATCTTTCAAATGAATGAACCCTCACAGGTTCGAATCCGGAGTTCCTCTTTCAGAACCCATGAAGCTGGTGATCATCACAGATGCCAGCCTCTACAGATGGGGAGACCATATGAAAGATAAGTACACTCAGGGCACCTTGTCAGTGAAAGAAAAAGAACACAGTATCAGTTGACTGGCGCTCAGGGCAATACACTTAGCCCTACGCCACTTTACCCCTCTAATTTTAAAAATAATAAATAATATCCAGGTCCCATGTGCTTATTTACATGGACAGTTTCACGGCACATGCAGAAACAGGGAGGGCAGAGACATGCGCCTGTGAGCGGAACAAAATCTTCTCTCCATCTGTTCTTCACATAAAGGGAGTCATTAACCAAACGGCGGACTGACTCAGCCGCCGTGATCTCGAGTCAGGGGAATGGGCCCTATCCTGAGAAGCCTTTGTGCTAATAGAGCGGAGGTTCAGTGTTCCCGACCTAGATTTGTTTGCATCATCAGAGAACACCAAGTGCCAGGTTTTCTACTCAAGAACTCAACATCCACGGTCAGCAGCACTGAATGCCCTACAACAATCTTGGCCCAGGGTCCTGAGGTTACGCCTTCCCTCCATTTCCTCTTGATAGGGAGAACTCTCAGCAAGTTCAAGAAAGAAGGAGAGTCGATTATTCTGGTAGCACCCTATTGGCCCAGGCACCCCTGGTTTGCCGATGTGATAAATCTAGCAGCCCCCGAAGCCGGCCCTGCTGTTGCAAGGCCCCCTACTATACAGTAACCCGGAATTCCTCAGACTGACGGCATGACACTTGAGTGTGCAGCATTGAGGTCAACGGGTTACTAGCATCCAGGTGCTTCTTGGTGACTATATCAAGGCACCTGGCAGGTATTTGCTGAATGTTGTTCTGCCAGACAGATCTCTCCTCAAAACTCCAAGTCAGCATATTTTTTGCTTTTCTTACAACATGGGTTAGAAAAGGGCTTGAGGACTAGCACCTTAGTGAGGCAGGTAGCGACCCATAACAGCACTATCTCTGTCATTAGGAGGGGTAGGAGTATATCCAGACATCCTCTGGTGAAGAGATTTCTGAAGGCAGCTAAAGCTATCTAACCCGCAGTTATCCATATAATAGGTTTCCCAATCGGTGACTGATTTTGGTCCTTAAAGCCCTCACTGAACCTCCATTCGAGTCCCTTAGAGTGGTCTCTTTCTTGACCATTAAGGTCTCTCTTCTCATAGCAATTACCTGGCTGGAGAATCTCGGAGCTGGGACCACTCTCAATGGATCCATCCTAATGCATCTTATTATTATTATTATTTATTTTATTATAAGCATTTATATAGCACCAGCGATGTAGCTGGCGCTTTACAAAAAACGATGGACACGTTCCCTGCCCAAGAGCTTACAATCTAAAGATGGGGAGGGGAGACAGGGAAGGGGGAACAGAGGGAGAGACGAGGGAACAGAGGGAGAGACATGCAACATTCATGAGGATGCGAGAACTCAGGTAGACGTTCTTGGCTTGGTTGCAGTAAAAAAGACGTCATAGTACTTAGATTGGATACTTCCTTTATGCCTAAAGTCAGTTCAGTTTTTCACCGGCAAGAGGAGATTATGCTCCCCTTTTTCTGACCACATCTTTCTCATCCCCTGGAGAAGCACTGGCATACGCTAGATGTGAGGAGAGCACTAAGAAATTTTCTGCACAGGTCAGCTATTTATAGGAAATGCTCTGCCCTCTTAGTAAACTTTTCCCTGAGAGAGGATTAAAGGCCTCTAGGACCGATGGATCTCAACATGTATTGCTGAAGTTTACAAAGCCTCTGATTTGGTTCCCCCTCAGGGAGTGGTTTCCCCATTCTACAAGAGGTCCAGCAGCATCTTGAGCCTTTAGAGCTCGGGTCCCTTATGCTGAAATTTGTAGGGCAGCTACTTGTGCCAGCCTACATTCCTTCACTAGGTACTATAAAATAGATATCCTTGACTCTTCAGACGCAGCCTTTGGCCATAGGATTCTGCAGGGTGTGTTAGAGTAGTGGATGTGACTCACTCTTGTATTGGTCCAGTTTCTCTCCCACTCACTTCGGGATCTTGGGGCATACTGCTCTGGGAAATCCCTAAAAGTTCCTGTTCTGCACACCCGAGGAGAAAGGGCAGTTGGTTCACTTACCTGTGAATTGCCCTTCTGGTGGGTGTGCAGAACAGGAACTCGGCCCTCCTTCTGGTTCTGTTCTGGATGGAGTGATATAGATATAGAAATATATCACCGACAGAAATAAGAGTTTTTCTGTTTTATTACGTAATTTTCATTGAGAAGTTATTGTTACAGCTGTTGGACAACTGGTAAATGGGAGGGATGGACCCCCTCAGCACATGACCAGTTGGATTCCTGCGATTCTGCCTCCTACTGGTATAGGCGGGGATCATCCCTGCCAGTTCTTGTTCTGCACACCTCACCAGAAGGGCAGTTTACAGGTAAGTGAACCAATTGCCCTGTTTTGGAAGCATAGATTTCCAGAGGAGGTAACACAATAAACCCTGTCTACACTAGGCTTTTACTGCCATTATTAGTAATGATAAAAGCATTAGGGCAGACAAGGTGTTTTCAACCTGTGGTCCTCATGGGGGTCCTCGCACTATGGGGATTTTTAGATGTGACTAACTCCAACATGGCCACCCATGGTGGTGTCACGTTCGTTCCCACCCACCAGATGTTTGTGGGAATAAAGTAACCCTGGACCATGGCAGGATTAACTCCGGGATGCGCACTGGGCTCCCTACCAACACATATCCCAGAGTTAGGCCTGCTACGGTCTGGGAAAGCCTACCCTGGACCGTGGTACAGCAGGCAGTCATGACTGATGACCCGCTTTACCTAACTCCAGCCCATGGCTGGACCTTTTCTGGGTGGGCGCGGTGGCCTTGTAGGCTGCCACACCCACCCATCAGGGAGGAGGGGGGGCATCCACACATCCCACCGCCCTCTCTCTGCCCCCGGCCCCCGACACATTTCTTTGGCAGCAGGGCTCTCATCTCCGTCATGATCAAAGCATGGCGACTGGAAGAGCCATCACATCTAAAACTACCCTTTATCTAAGGTGTCTGCAAAAGATTGGAAGCACACAGCACCATGGAGAGCCAGGAGGAGGCGCTGCTTGCCCGCAGAGAGGCAGCCTGTACCTTTTCAACCAAAACTTTCATATCCTCACATTATCAAGCTTTCATGATCAATAACTTTGCTTGTAGACAGTAGTAAACACAATTTTTTCTGCCTTATATTTTCTAATGAAGGCCAGGTTGGTGCTGTTAATAAAGCAGTATTGGAACACCTGTTGGGAGTGAATTATAGATTATGACAAGAATACATCTTTATATATTTTATTTATTTTTTTGGAAGGGTAACTGGGATACTTCAGGCAGTGAACTGAGCGAAGGAGAATTGGAAAAACAGAGGAGAACTCTCTTGGAACAACTGGATGAAGATCAATAAGAATAATATTTATACCAAATATGTTTACAATGTGATTTAATAAAAGAAACCAATGTCTAATTCAGGACATGGGTTCTGATATTCTAAGTTCCATTGAAATAACAGTGGGTTTTAATTATACCGAATAAAGAAATACTTTCAAGTAATATCATTGTGGGCCTGGCATCAAATCTAGAAAAGCAAAGGAAATTCAGAGTTCAAGCTGAAGTTCTGTTTTTGACTCGCTAGGCAGCATGTATATATTGCGCACACCCTGAAGGCTCCCTGCGGGGGGCACATAAAGATACATTGAAGATGTTTCATCTTTGACTCCGGGCCTGTCTATACTGGCTAGAGAAAGCACTTGAGCTTTTCTAGCATATGCTGTGTCTTAACATGGTTCTTGCTAAAAAGATTGTGATGATTTTTCCTAGCCAGTCTACACAGGGTATATTTCCTCTTTGGAAAGAGATCCATAATACAGTTTTTTGTGGTTTAACTTGCTTTGTGGGATTTTTTTATTTTATTTTTGGCAGAGGGAGGGAAAGGGAGAGATTATAATTAAACCATTTCTTGATTTATAGTAGTACAGAAAAACAGAAGAAATAGTTTTTGTGCACTACGTTACTGGCCAAACTGATGTTTTTGATGATTTGTGTTTAAAAAAAGAAAGAAAGAAAAGAAAATTGACTTCCAAGCTGAGACTTTCTATGTCAAGTTCCATCCTGGAGTGAATTTTATGGTCACGTTTTAAAGACCCTGAAGATAGGTGTTTTGACAGAAACCTGATTGGCCCTTAATTACAATGGCACTAAAGGGTGCTGCTGTAACAGCCACCATTTTTATTAAAGTAACACCTGATACATATAAAAATGGCAGTGAGCATTATTTCAGCATTTATCGTGATGTTAAGAAAATAAACATAAAATCAAATTGTAAATTAATTGCAATATGTTGCCTTAAGGATCTACTGTAAGAATGTACCACCAAATTTTGAATAGCAGGTTGCGATACTCATGTCTAGAAAATCAATGTTGACCTAAAGTTTTTCTTTAAGAAACAAGTTAATCTGATTTTAAGATGTCAGTCTCCTCTTTCTTTTATTTTCTTCTTAATAGCCTCTGACCAGATTTTTGCTTTGAGGATAAGTTCTACCTTCCTTCTACGTTGAGAAGTATTGACTACTGTGGTACAGATTCTGAAACCTTTCTGATTTGAATATTTTTGTACATTTTTATCAATTATTAAACCTTGTCTTCTAGCGTGTACTAGTATTTATTTCTGGTTTTTAAAATACTTGGTACAGCTGTCAGAAATACTGGTCTTACTGGAGTTAAGCAACATGTGTTCACTCCAAATGTTTTGAAGACTATAAGCACAGCTCCATTTCCTTTCCAGTGTATATTTCATTTTACTAATGCATCAATAATATCAATATGCAAATATTTAAACCCCCCTATTATTGCTTAGCACTCGTATAGCATTAACATGGGAGTCCTTTATCAACTGTGGTTAGAGGATTCATTTTTTAAGGTTGCTCTTGGAGATGAAACTCTTCATTTAAAAATATTTCTTAAAGTATTTGTGAGTACACTACACTGTAAAGGAGGAAATAAACTTTTTTATATCTTTGCAAAATGCAATATCCACAGCATGTTCGACATAGAACACTGCTGTTCCTTATGTTGACATTCTCCAACATAATGAACATTAATCACCCCTCACAGAGTCATTAAACTATTCATTCCAAAAAAAAAAAGAAATACTAATTACTGAGGAAAACATTTCATGCATTTCACCCAGGTAGGAATCAGTAAAAAGTCCTGAGACACTGGCCACAGTCACTTATTCTGGAGTAAGTAGTTTGTGGATCACAACCATTGTCTTTTAGACAATTTAGAAGTTGTCAGTAAAATGTTAAATATTGAAAAAGTTCAAAATGAATTAATGCTAACAAAGACACTGTTCTATTTCTCTGCCCTCTCCATGGTAACTGTTCTAGGCATGAATAGCTGGGGGATAGTCTGGCAGGTAGAGAGCATCATTCCTTGGACTGCTATAGAAAATCATGATCTAGATTTTAAATATATATATTTTGCTAACCTTGTAAAAACTCACTTCCCTGTTTATACTTTAAAAAAGCAATATATACACATGTTGTAAGAAAAGCTTAGTTCTTTCCCAAACTTTGACTTCAAGGACGTAGTTTAGCAGATCTAATCATGTCTAGATTTGCATTGAAGTAGTGGTGGGAGAATGTTCACGTACTAAGGTAGCTGAGAATTTTGACCGAGTTCATACATTTCAAAGCACATTAGAATTTATGTAAAATACGTTGTTATTGCCTTGCATAATTTACATGAAGAAACATGTTCCTAAGTCAATATTACTTTTAAAAAGTTTGTCTTTATTTTTCCATTAAAAATAAAAAGCTGTAAAATGTAAATATTTTTAATGTAACGTATTTTTTGTATTTCACCACCAGATCATGCAGAAATCTTACCCCAGTATCTCCTTTAAACCACTTCAGACAAGGCATGATTGTGGATGGTTCATGTTTAGTTCTGCTTCTAAGAGGGAGGAAAAACGATAGTTCTCTCCGTTTTATGAGTTCAGAAATCTAAAGAACCAAATCCTAATCTTGTAGTCTTGTCTTTTGCAGTAGGCAGGTCTTGTGTGTTTCATAAAATGTGTTTCTCTTGCTACTCCATACGCACCTGAACAGGAGCAGTAAACTCCAGAACCGCCTTTTCTAATCCTTGGATTCAGATTCTGTGGTTTTTCGTTTGGATTAATGTGACACTGGCAGGAGAAGGTGTTAAAAAGTTTGGGGTTTCTTTTATTAACATTTATTAAAAGCATTTAAACAATAATTATTCTTGACTACTTCGACAGGAATGTTAATCTTTTAATAAAAAGAAAAGTCTTTTCACTTCAGCAAATAAATGTTCTACAGATGTAATACCATTCAACAAGATGATGCATGCAACATGAAAACTGAGGAAAGAGTGACTTTCAGAAGCACCCCTATAGCATTAAAGCTAGTGCGGAGAACTTGAGGGAAACTGGCCCTAAACAGAAGCTAACTTGCCTAGCAAGCCTGAGTGCTATGCAAAGGAAAGGAAACGGTTCTTGTAGTTTTTACTTTTTTTCTCTACTCCAGGCACTAATTCAGTCTGCGTGGAAGGGTTTGG
This sequence comes from Sphenodon punctatus, assembly GCA_003113815.1. Classification (NCBI taxonomy): domain Eukaryota; kingdom Metazoa; phylum Chordata; class Lepidosauria; order Sphenodontia; family Sphenodontidae; genus Sphenodon; species Sphenodon punctatus. Next base: position 3,692,316 of record QEPC01012468.1, on the reverse strand, counting down.
AACCGATCCAAGGTCTGAGTGTGTGCCTCAGCTGTGCATGCTGACCAAATCTGCAATTGCGCTTGCATGCTGGGATGAGGGGAGTCTGGAGAAAGTTCCCTGCCTCCCAACTCCACCCTGATTAGGAGAGAGAGAATTGGAGCTAAAATGGCTGCTGTCATGGTGTCAGAATCCAGGGGATTTTCCCCATGCCCCCCTGCATGAGCACACTAGGTGTGCACATGCAATTACAGTTTTGGTCTCTGCACCTTTTTTATATAACGGGTGGGCAAAATTCCCATGCCCAGAAGCCACATGCCAACATTTTCATATCACAGAGAGCCACAGCATACGTTACGTTGATAGTGGCTTTCCTTGGGAACAAAGCAACATGACTTTCACCATCTTCCCCCTCACACCAAAGCTCTGGCTTCCAGACCGTCAGGCAAACTCCAGCAGGGGGAATGGTGGCTTTACTGCTCTTACTATTGAGAAGCTGCATGGACTCGACCCTAGACAGTCCCAGCACAGGTGCTTCAGCTGCCATTTGCCCATGTCTATTATATATAGCAATCCCCTGCCAGATGGCACTTGGAGCAGTTCATAAAGTACAATAAAACTAAAAATCCAGTTTAAAAAATTGTAAAGTATTAGAGAGAGGGAGAAATGCATTAAGGGGAACAGAAGAACAAGTACCTGAAGAATTTTTTTTTAAGAAGTCTTAGGGTGCTTTTTTAAAGCTGGGTAGAGAGGAACTGATATGTATATCTGGTTGACATATTTTATGGTTGAAGATCAATGGCGGGAGGGAGGGATTAAGTTGATTTTATTCTGAGTTTAGTGGTGGTGGTGGTTTATTTGTGTATATTGTACTTATTGCTGGTTGCACACCGCCCTGAGTTGCTGTACAGCAACTAGGGTGGTTATTTAAAAGTATTTAAATAAATAAATTTGAACTAGATATGAAGGAATTAAGGTGCTAAGGAAAGAATATTACATCTTTGCATGCTTAGTTTCCAATTGTAATTCCAATTCTTAGAGTGGCTCCGTGATTATCACCTATGGGAGATCACGTGTCTGGCTGGGAGTGCTTGCTTCTTCAGGTGCAGTCTAGCGCTTCCAGTTATTGAGCCTGCACAGCTTGTCAAGCCCTCTGCTCCCGAGCCCTCAACGAGCACTGGAGGCGCCTGAGTGAACTAATGGAAAGAGCATTGCACTGCAAGGTAACCGCTCCCCTCTCAAGGCTTCTAAGGCTCCCCTCTGCTTCTAAGAGGGGGAAGGGGGGGGGGACGATAGTTCTCTCCGTTTTATGAGTTCAGAAATCTAAAGAACCAAATCCTAATCTTGTAGACTTGACTTTTTCAGTAGGCAGGTCTTGTGTTTTCCATAAAATGTGTGTTTCTTGCAACTCCGTACACACCTGAACAGGAGCAGGAAACTCCAGAGCCTCCTTTTCTAAGCCTTGGATTAGAAATGCATTAAACAGCACCGGTCCCAATACAGATCCCTGAGGCAAACCACATTTTACATCTCTCCACTGTGAAAACTGACTACTTAATCCAACCCTTTGCTTTCTATCTTTTAATCCGTTTCTGATCCATAGTAAGACACTGCCTCCTATCCCATGACTTTAACTTTCTCAAGAGTCTCTCATGAGGGACCTTATCAAATGCTTTCTGGAAATCCAGGTACACGGTACACTATATCTACTTGGTCTTCCTTGTCCACATGCTTATTTACGCCCTCAAAGAATTCTAACAGGTTAGTGAGGCATGACTTACCTTTACTAAATCTGTTTTGACTCTTCCCCATTAAGCCATGTTTGTCAACATGCCCTGTAATTCTGATTACATAATTTAGCAACAGCCAACCAAATTTCCCCACAGAGGATCTCTCTGGCACCATGGGAACAATTTTATGAGCCTTCAGCTGAGCGACCTCCAACCTGGGCTTCCCTGTGGGACTATGAGCCATTCTATGCACCCCCATATGGTGCTTTTTACCCTCCACCAGGATGGGGATGTCCACCTCCATGGTATGCAAATAGGGACCCTTATATCAAATCATATGGTCCTGGATCCTAAGATTACCAATATAATCCATGAGCACCGGAGAGGTGGCATGATACTTATCTTTCCTGTTATGAGGATGTCTCATCTTTATCAGCGGCCTCTCTATCCCCACAATGGGAGAAACAACCTATAAAAGAAGCATCGCTGTAAAAGGCAAGTGTCTTGCTCAGCATCATCTATCTCTAAGACTGTTTTCTCAACAGAAACAAGAAGCAACCAACCGTTTTGACAGCAGCCAGGCAATCCTCAGGCAGCTCAGCCTACTAATATGGCTGTCAACCAATTACAGTCACTGATTCATTCGCTACTTTAACAGCATGATCAGGCTACTTCAGAGGCTTTGCATAATTTAGCAACAGACACAGCTCCTCCTGATCAGGAAGATAGTCCTCTTCCACCTCCATCAGACAGTATCTCAGAACCTTCATTGATATCTACTGAGGATGTGAAGAGGTTCTAGGCCATGACGAAGAACCTTACCATGGCCTTGCCCCAGATACCGGCCAAAGTTTTAAGAAAAATGTCCTCTGGACCAGTATTTGGAATCCTGGTCGGAGGAAATGCAGGACATATCACACTACCTCTTTTTTGATGAACTGCTGGAGCCAACCAAGGTTGCCTGGGCAAACCCATCCTCTGCTCCATCTATAAGCAAGCTTGCAGACTCTCTTCATTCAGTAACCCACACCATGGATATGTATGTTCACCATCCAGCCCCCAACTCAATGGTGGTAGCTGAGGCAATTACAAAACCAGTATCTGGAGCTGTGAAGACTACCCCCTCCAACCGTGAGGGATGCCGTTTAGATATGATTGTGTGTAAATCCTTCTCTTCCTGTACGCTTTCCTTGAAAGTGTCAAATTGTGCAGCTGCCATGGCGGCCTATCAGCATGCCCTGTAGGAGAAGGTAACTGCAGCTAAGACTGCATCTGAGCGTAAGGCTCTGCAAACGGGGTTCTCAGCGCAGTTTCACATCACCTTGTCAGTACACATTGCCGACTGCACAATCGGGAATAGCGGCTGCAGTAACAACAAAAGTAACGCCCGGCTCAGGTCAAACAGCCTTGACATCTGAAAATAAGGCTAGGCTAGAGGAGCTTCCTTCCGAAGGAGATGGGCTATTTTCTAGCAACACTGATGAAACCGTGCAGAAAATTAAGGAAACATCACAGACAGCAAGAATCCAGGGAGTAGTCAGTCAAACTACTTGCCAATCATACAGATCCACGCTGTCGATGGCTTACTATAAACAGCATTGACTATCCTTCCATATTAGAAGGTAAGTTCACTCTCTGCATCAACCTCCAGAACCTTACCAATACCAACCTACCCACGGATGCTTCAGTAAATCGAGACCAAAACAATGAAACACCAGTTCAACCCAGGGAGCAGGGCCTCAGTCGAGGGTTTGATCAGGGAGAGGTCAAGTGTCAACCGAGCCAACCTACCTATCCCATTATTACTCTATCTGGTCTTCTATCACCTCAGATAGAGGAGTCCTTGGAGGTAGTAAAACAGGGGTATTCCATTCAGTTTCACTCCCTTCTAACCACCCTTCCCTACCCACCCCAGTCCCTCCTAAGGGACACCTCGCACAAGGCATCCTTGCTAACTGAGGTGGATTCCCTTTTAGAAAAGGGAGCTATCGAGGAACTTCCTCTGGATAGCATCAACAGGGAATACTACTCGATGCTACTTCCTCATTAACAAGAGGGATGGGGGTATGTAACTCATACTAGATCTCAGACATCTTAACTGCTTTGTGAGGAGATTTAAATTCCACATGGCATCCCTCCCTACAATCCCTGCTCTGCACCAATACTGTTGGCTCGTGGCACTTGACCTTAGATACCTATTTCCATATATCAATTAGACCTAGTCACCGAAGATATCTCTATTTTCTTGTAAATGGCTGCTATTTTCAGTACACTCCTCCCATTCGGCCTGTCTACAGCCTCCAGGGTCTTTATGAAATGCATGACCCCAGTAGCAGCAGCTCTCAGAAAAAAGGGGGGTGTCATTGTTTTCTTATTTGGATGACTGGCTCATCACTGCAGAAATGGCTACGGAGCTTCGCAACAACGTGGACACAACTCTCAATCTGCTCACCAGTCTCGACCTTCTGATAAATTATAAAAAAAACTAAAACTTCAGCCTATACAATGCCTTACAGTTCATTTGGGGCAGTGGTAGATACCACACAAGCAAAAGTCTACTTTCCACAGGACAGGTTCGAAAGTATGCATGGGCTGATCCACCAACTATGTTACAACCCATCCAGGCCAACAGGTTCCTTTCTTTGGCTACTAGGGCTCATGACTTCAGCAACAATGGTGACCCCTTACGCTCGCCTCAGACTGAGACCACTACAGTACTGGCTGAGAGACAACTACACTCGAAGTGTCAACAGTATGCGCAAAAGACTCACCTTACCTCCCAAAGTCCTTGGATCCCTGGACTGGTGAACTTCACCACACAATGTGTTTGCGAGAGTACATCAGTCTGATCCAATCATCTCCATAACCACAGATGCATCCGTGGAAGGATGGGAAGCTCATTGCAATGCACTGACTACCCAAGGCCTCTGGTCTCTAGAAGAAACTTCATTACACATCATTGTCCTCAAGTTGAGGCTATCCATTTGACCTTACAAAACCTTCAGGACCATCATAGAAGTAATGCATGTACAGATCATATCGGACAACATAACAGCTGTATACTACCTCAATTGACGGGGGTGCCAGATTGAAAACCCTCACCAACGAAGCCATGCAGACCTGGTATTGGTGCATAGAGGTGGGGGTGACACCATCAGTAATCCACCTTCCTGGAGAGGAAAATGTGCTAGCGGATCAATTCAGCAGAAACCAATGTCAGAGACACGAGTTGTCATTGTCCGATCAAATTCTTCATAATCTCTTCAAGGAATGGAGTACCCCCAGCTTGAATCTATTTGCAACCAACCACAACAACAAACTTCCACACTTCTGCAGGGGGGTAGGGGTCAATTTCCAACACCTTCGCAATTCCATGAACCAATCTCTTCACTTATGCCTTCCCTCCATTCCCACTGGTGGGGAAAACGCTTTACAAGGCATGCAGGGATCGTACCCCCCTCATCCTCATAGCCCCTGAGTGGCCAGACAATTGTGGTTCACAATGCTCCGATCCATGGCCACTCGCAAATGGACCCTGCCTCTTCACATCGACCTCATCACGCAACACAGGCAGCCTGCAATCACTGCATCTGACGGTGTGGTACATACCATAAAGGTTCAAAACAACCAGATCCCTGCCCATATAAGAAAAGTTCTAAAACACTCCAGAAAACCGTCTACTAGGAAGACATACGATGCTAAGTGGAAGGGCTTTTTATCCTGGTGCCACTCTTTAACAGCATAAATGTCCACAGCATACCCATACACGCTATCCTGGATTATCTTCTACATCTCAATCAAGTGGGACTTTCAATCCTGACAGTTAAAGTTTATCTAGCTGCTGTTTTGGCACATCTTCAAGGTCCAGCGGGATCAATCCTCTTTTCTGAACCACTGGCACATGCATTCCTAAAAGGTCTCAGTAACTGTCAAGATCCCAACACCACAGTGGGATCTAACCTTGGTGCTCACAAATCTGACTAAGGCCCCTTTTGAGCCTCTGATCACCATCACCTTATATGTCCTATAAGGTGGTTCTCCGTAACTCCTTACATTCAAGGACTAAGGCCACTTTCAGACCCCCTCTCCCCCCCCCCGCGCATATGCTGGCTGCAGGAGGGAATGCACAGCCAGGATATGCATAGGGATCGGCGGGTCGGAAAGCCGCGCTCTCCCCGTGCATCTTTGCTGGCAGACAAATGCAGGGACGCAGAGCAGGAAATTCAGCTTAGCATCCTTGTGCGTGTCTGCCACCAAAGCCGCCTGGCAGGAGGGACTTTCAGACCCGCCGATCCCTATGCATATCCTGGTTGCGCATTCCCACCCGCAGCCAGAATTTGCGCGGGGTGGGGGAGGTCTGAAAGCAACCAAAGTTCAATTGCAGACTGACCCTGCTTTCTGTCTCAAGGTGGTGTCCTTATTCCATCTTAATCGTAATCCCACCTTCTTCCCACGCCCACATGTTTCACAACTGGAGGCTTCTCTCACATGCTAAATGTAAGAAGTGCTATAGCTTTCTACTTGGATAGAACTAAGACGTTCAGGAAAACAGATTCCCTCTTCATCTCAGTGAGCGGGGTCTCCACGGGGAAGAAGCTCTTCTCTCAGTATTTGTCAAAAATAATCACCTGCATTGCAACTTGCTATAGACTAGCAGGAAAAAATCCACCAATGAATTTGAAAGCCCATTCAAGAAGAGCTATGGCATCAATAGCTGCTTTTTGGCATATTCCAATAGAGGAAATTTGCAAGGCAGCGACCTGGGCTTCTAAGGACACGTTTGGAAAACATTATGCTCTTGACCTGGCAGCAAGGTGTGATGCTTCCTTTGGAAGAGTGGTGTTGTGGGCTATCCTGCCATGATCTTGCTCCCTCCACCCAAGCAAGATAACTGATTCATTAGTAACTGCTTACGTTCTCCTATAGGTGAGAATCACGGAGCCACTCGAAGAAGAAATAAAGGTTACTTACTGTAACTTAGTTCTTCTAGATGACTCCGTGCATTCTCACCACCCACCCTTCGTCCCCTCAGCTGGATTGGCTTGGTGAGTTCTGCCAGCTCGGATTATTATAATTTATTATACGTATTTATATAGCGCCAGCAACATACCTGGTGCGTTGGGAACTAAAGGACAGACTGTTCCCTTCTTTTATAACCTCCCCCCCCATTCACCCTGAGGGAGGGGAGGTCAAGGAGGGGTAAGTGAGAAACTTTCAGAGACTTCAATAGCTGGAAGCTCTTAGAGGCAAGCACTCCTGGCCAAACACATGGTCACATGATCTCCCATAGGTGAGAATGCACGGAGCCATCTCAAAGAACTAAGTTACAATAAGTAACCTCTATCCGTTGTAATATCACAAAGACAATTCTCAAGCACAGTTTAAATCAAGAAAAAGATATCTTTTAACTATTGGTATATTTGGCACCGAGATGCCGGGGGCGGCTAATAAATATTTATAAATAAAAATAAATAATCTTTATTTAGACCAGAGCAAAGAGTTGAGCAAAACTATGGGAATCAAAAACAAAACTCTAAAAAAAATCTTACTACGGGAAGGTGAAACACTACTAGAAGTGTGAAAACATTTTTAGAATAAAACAGGTATAATTAACTTTGAATGCTGTCTTGAAGCAGCATTTTTCATTACAATGATATAACTCAGCTTACTATTTGGAACACTATATACTACCCAAGTATCTACTACGCATGTTCTCCCAAGCTTTCCCTGGACATCACTTCACACTGGGAAATTATTCCCACCTCAACCACTAGGTGGCAGAAGATGACCAAGGATTTTCTAGAGCATGCTCAGTGGGTGATCGTTCCCTGAGCCTCCAGTTAGATCTGCTTCAGTCTGAGAGGAGTAAAGCTAGCCCCAGCGAGGGGTAGTACTATGACCTCCCCGTGAGAGGAGAAACAGCTGAGGGAGGAGCCGACGGAGGGGTGGAGAGGAAGGGGTGTGCCCTGCCCATTTTTCCCTGTGTGAGAGGAGTAATGGAGATGTGTGGGTAGTATCCTTGGTGAGAACAGGGTATGGGGCTGAAAGAAGGGTTGTGTCCTGAAACCACACTCCCTCCTGTGAGAGAGGGTAATGATCATGTGGGGGTAGTGCTATGCCTCCTTCACCTAGGTCATCATGGGTACAGTGGTAGGTACTTGATGTCTGTCCCCTTGTCCTTCTCTCCCCCCGTCTTGGGATATTTGGGGGTTGAGGCCAATGGAGCCTCTGACCTGTCAGTTATGGTTGTTTAATGAAAGGCCAGTGGTGAATAAAACTACTGCCATCCATGATCTCATCCAGGATGAGGTTGCTGACCTCATATGTATTGTATTACTGAGACCTGGCTGGATGAAGCTTCTGGTCCTGTGTTGGCCTAGATAATG
>QEPC01012468.1:3582306-3678220 GCA_003113815.1 Sphenodon punctatus | reverse complement strand
GTTGATGATGATGATGATGATCTGCAGGAGATCCCAGCAGCTTGTGCAGCTAGCTCTCTCCTGCCCAGCTCCCTCAGAAGCCCAGGTTAAAAGGGAATCTCTTTTATTCTGTTACATTTATCTTCAAAAATCTAGAAACTTTGTTAAAAATGAAAGCCTGATTTAGGTAGAAAGTTGTGGCTGAAGTAAAGATCAAAATTTCCTGTCCCTATTAATGTACAGATATAATTGGTTGACTTACATCATTAGTTGAATTATTTCTATAGAAACTCAAAAGTTTCCACATCATTAGAATCACAATCCATTCATACTAATAGTTCTCGTGTAGAATACTAAAGGGAAAAAAATTGAACAAGATTCCTAAGAAACATGATCATGGATTACTGTGTAGTAGTGTAAATAGTTTATTTTATCATATGCCATGAACAGACCAGAAAAGTAACATGAACTGCTTTTATAAAACACCTCTAATATTGCTAAGAAGCAGATCTATTACTAGAAAACCATCCAAGAGAACATGCCAGCATTACTGTCAGCTAGTAGTTGTCAAATGCTTTGGAGCACACGCTTGATGAAACTAGTGCTTTTATGGCAATTTGACTAATAAGCGTACTTCAACTGCCAAATTATTGTGTTTTACACAGATTAGAATATGCATCTACTGGTGAGAAAAGAGAAGCAATCCTGGCATGTTCTCTTGAGTATGTCAAGTCCACGTTTCTGTAAATGAGAGAGCAGGTGGCAGTTTTAAAGAAATCTTTCTGTAAATAGGTAAGCGGAAGTCAATGTGGTAACTTGGAGCCCCAAATGTCCATTTAGTTAAATATATAAAAAACCCGAAACTATAAGTTAAAATAACATTCAGATTGTATAGCACAGGCGGATGCATTTTTTAAACAATATTTACAATATTACCCAGAGGCTAAAGTGGGAATTAAAGAGAAGTGTAAAAACCATAAAAAACGGCACCAATTTTGTAGCAAAATATCTGTACATTTAAAAACAGATCATCATATAACTACACATTATCCAAGGAAAAATGGGACCTTCACCAGTGGTTCACATAACACAACGTAAAAGAAAAGAAATTCATTGGTTAAATACTATACAATAAATTTTACAATTAACATATTGATGCAGTGCTTCCAGGAAAGGTATGTGGTAAGCAACGTATCTTCTGAAAGTATAAATTTAGTTCCAGTCCAGTTCTTCTCTTGGGAATAGATCGAGTGCCCCAGCAGGGTCCAATTCCATGACAGTAATATACCGAGATGTATCAGCAGTTATATGTGCTTGTATTTTGTTTCCATTTTTTCCCCACTTGTTAAGTGTTGCTAAGCTCCATACAAAAGCAGCTCATTTTAAAGGTTTAAAATGCAATCTGTTGAAGCAAACTTATCTTCTAAGAATTTGAAGTTGGGCTGCATTTGAGCAAACACTTTGTTCATCTCATGATCTGAACTCGATTGTCGTAGGTCAAGCATACCTAGCTTTACGGGATTCTCCTTCTTGTTTAATGCAGAAACAAGGCTAAATCTCATTCATGGGGTATTAAAGTCCTCTCCAGCAGGGCACCAGATCATTTCACTGTGCTAATAACTGAACAGTAATAGTCCTCAGAAATCCTAATACTGATTATTGAGATGTTAATATCTTAGTGCTAATTAATAAATACACTTTATTATTCCAAAGCTGCCTCTATCGGAACATAGTAAAAAAGTCTTATGTAATGTTCTTTTTTGTGTCTCTCTACAATGCATCCACGCTTTGGATGGACTTCTCCCAAAATGCAGGACTTCTTCCAAATTGCACACTGGCATATAAAAAGTAGAATCTGAGTGTGACTAGGTGTTCGTTTGAGAGAAACCTCATGATCGTTGACTTACGTGTTACCACATCCTATATTTATATTGGTCTGGTTAAATGGAGTGGGTTGGAAGGTTCAGTTTGTTTTGTAATCGAGTCCTCCCCCTCGCATAAGGTAAGCCCTTTATTTTATTCTATTTATATATATATATATATATATATATATATATATATATATATATATATATATATATAAAGCTAGTAAGTGCAGCTGAAGCTCAAGGTTAATTCCTTAGCAGACAGCACAGGAATGCATTTAAAAGCTTAAAAAGTCCACAGCAGATCGCATCCAAGTATTACTTATTTACAACCAGTCAGAAAACAAAGAGGAGCCACTGATGGCTGATCACTAACTTGCATGTAACGACGACAACAACAAAAAAAGAATACAACATTTATTTTACATTTTGGTTAAAAATACTGAATAATGTATTGGTGTAAAAAGATACCCAATCAAATCAAGTCCTATTGCTTTGATTAACTTGAGTAGGTACTTCAATTTTAGGCACTTGTTAGCTATGGTTGAGTGGAGAGCCTGTCGCTTTTGCTTTCCTATGCATTTTCTAGGTCGCTGAGCTCTTAGGAGGGTTGTTCACTGTGTTCAAGGCTGCAGTTAAACGGTAGCACGTACAGTTCACACAGACAAGGGATCAGTCAAGCACACTTTCTACTTTACACACATGCAGGTCTCCAACTCTCTCACATGGTTATTTCAGAACCATTTACAGAGCGCAAATTCTGATCATCAAAGCGCCGCCTAACACTTCTCCTCACCGCATCGGCTCGTCTGTATGGCTGGTTTCTAAGATCTGCAAGAAGGAAAAGGCACTGTCAAAAGCAGATAAACCAAACGCCATGTGTCTAGAGAAGAAAGAGTCCTGCTGGCAGCCAATCAAAGCAGCTTGTATAGAAAGAGAAGAAGGGACTTTAAACCCGTTGAGAACAGAGCAGAGTATTGATTTGTCCTTATTCATTAACACTGAATATGAAGGTAATACTGGTGGGTTTTTTGTCTAAATCAATTTATACGGCTGAGGTTTTTTTCTTTGCTTGGTGATTACAACTTTAATTGTGAAAAGCAGCATCAGATTGTCTGTCTGTTTTTCTAGATACAAACACTAGGAACACTGAGATCTGATTATTGTGTTTTTATCAAAAACGTGCTAGGAGCTGAAAAATTAATGCACTTGAATTAGATCATGTACTTGAAAAACCAAGAATGATCTTTTGTGAATGGTGTCATCTTTGGTGGAGAAATGTACTATGGGAAAGGTGGGTCCTAAGTAGAATGACATGCCAGGAGCTACAGGAGGGATGAATTTGGTCCTCAATCCCCCTTAAATTGCTGTTTAATGGGGCCGAGAGCCTCTGGAGAATTATAATGAGGGAAACACTGAATGTGCTCAGTATATCACCTAACATCTTATGATAGGGAGCAGTTTTTATTTAATGATGAAAGAAATTTCATATGAAGCAGTCTCCAAATCTTGACCCAATTGTGCATTTCTGGGGCTTTTGATTTAGTTATTAAAGAGTAGCACTGGATTCTCCTGCTGTGTCTGTACACTGAGAGCAGGGGAAGCCATTGCTTGATAATTGGTTGCTTCTGCCTGTCCATTCGGATGGTGCTTCTTCTGCCCCTGCATGGTGGAGCTGGCTGGAAGAGGCCAAGGGCTGGGCAGGAAATATGATGAGCCATGGGATTAGAGGGTATCTAGGAAACCAGAAGATGCAGGAGAGACAAATCTAGAGTGGTCAATTGTGGGGTTCAACGAGGAAAAGGAAGGGACAGAAAACCAGCCACAAGGGTTTTGGAGGGGAGAGAAGGGCGGGATGATTGTTGAGGGAGATGAAAGCACCTATTAAAAGAGGGAAAAGTAAAAGGAAAGAAAACCCATAGCATGGAGGGGAGGGAAGGAGGGCCCCTGAGAAGTCATGTCTAGTGACTAACAACACTGTAGGGATTGTCTTTAATCATCCTTCATTCACTTAGCCAAAAGCAGCTACGCTTTATGGGGAGAGGGCATCCTGTCTGGTTTGTCCCCAGATTGTGTCCATGCCCCCCCTTTAGAAGCATTGCCTTCTCCTTCACTCACTGCCCTGAAATCTTGCAGTCAGAGACGAAGGACAACATTTTCCCTCTTACAAAAGAATGATCAAGAGGAGGAGGTTGGGAGTCTCCTCAGCTGGTAAAAATAAATAAATAAATAAATAAATAAATAAAAAAGGACAGTGAGGAAGGGAGAGAGGCGCTTACACCTTTTGAAGGAACTTTTTAAACCAAAAAGATTCCAGGAAATTGTGTTCCATTTCTCGTGTCAGATGAGGAGTTAGCTTGACCCTCATAATCCCTAATCATGCCTGCAGCAGAGGAAGAGGGGTGAACCCAGAACCACAGGAGTAGAAATGCAGAGGCAAGTCAGCTGTGGTGCACGAGTTTCCAGACTGAAGAAGTCCCGCACCCTTTCTGCACTTGTGCCAAGGGCAGACTTTTGCCCTAGATCCTGTACAGAGGCCTAGACCAAGACAGAACCACCATGTGGCCTCCCTGGAAATCCACACCACCCCTTTTCAGAAGATTGAGCACGTCCCTCTATGGAACTCGATACACTCGAACATTACAGTACAAATCAGCAGGTGTTTAAAAGAGCAACGTTGCTCAGCATGTTCCTAAATCTTTGTAGCAGATGTCCCTTATATCTTTACATCCTCACCAGTATTACATCCAACCATAGTTCTCAGCAATTTGTCTGGCATACAGAGAGAGGAGGAAGCTAAGTAAAAAGTGATGCTTGCCAGCTCTGCGTATCCTCCACCACCGGTGTGCTAGCAGAAATCCTTACCCTCGAGTGAACATTTGGAAATTTAGTGATATTATTCTTCTTTAGGGCTAAACAGAAAAAAAAACAACACAAAATGATGGTTAAAGTAAAAATGGGATGGAAATGAAAGAGCAACTCAACTCAGTGTTCAAAAACTTCCAGGCATGTTAGCCAATAGTGCAAGAGAAAGGGGGGGAGGCCAAGGGGAGGAGAAGAGGTTAGGAGGAAGAGATGGTCGCCCTGGCCTCTCGCTACCAAAATTCCAAGCTGCTTTGAATACTGGCTTCAGGAAGATAATAGAGCAATTAACTTGAAAGAGCAAATAATCATTGCACTGATTATAGTTTGCAGTCTTATTAAAAAGCTTTCATAAAAGTGTGATGCAGAAGTAGGGAACAACGCGCTGAGAGATGCATGCAGTGTTACACACACCAGTTTTGCACTTTACACCACGAGATGGAAATGGATCCAGTTCCATGCCAATTGCTAGGAATAACAAGACTTGCTACAGGATTTTGAGAATGGTATTAAGCGTTTCTCTCATACACACACCAGATGTTCTCTTTAGCCAATCTATATAACCCTAGGTGAGCTAGCATGAGATGCACACTTCTCTCATGAAGCTCTGGTCCCTACTCGATCCAGAAACCTGAATCTGCTTCCAGTAATCCAGACAGTCTGAGAGGGACAAGCATGTCCTGTCTCTGCCAATCTTGTCCCTTCATCTGAAGTGGAATCATTCTGAAAATCATCATCGTTGATATGAATAATGCATGGCAGTTGCATGTATTGACACACTGTTTAATGGGGATTTCCAATTAGTTTGGCATGGAACCGAAAAATAAAGAGAGATGTGAGAAAATGAGATGAGATCATGGGCTATATACTTGATTCCTTTTCTTGCATGCAGACACAAGCATGCAAGTGCTGGTTAAAATGACTGGAAAAACAATGCTTCTCTCAGGTAATAAAGATAATTATGACTAACTCTTGCATGTCAAGAAGCAAAGCCCATGAGAGTTCAGCTGGTTCATGCACGTGGTAATGCTTGCTTCCAGTTATAGTCTAGGTTACTGCATGCATACTTCATAAATCACTTCGCATGCAGAGAGGTGTACAGAGCCCAGAAGAGATGACATAGAAAAACCAAGTGAACTGTCACACTGATGATTGCACTTGACCCACTGAACCTCTTGTAAAAACTGCACAGGCTGATTTGCAACCAAGCTGCCCCAAAGACTTTTCTATAAGTAGCATTCTGTGACTTCTGACACTTGCTGTTCTATGGCATTTTTCATGTAGATCAACCGTGCCTCTGAAATGGGAGGCTGGCACAAAGAGTCATGTGTAAGGTTGATGGGAAGGAATAAAAGGTTATTGAAATACAAGAACGTGCAATGAAATGAGGACATAAAATTACAACTCCAAGGGAGACACGAGACATCACTATCCATTAAACATTCATGTGGGCCCTGCCTGAGATCCATACAAATGGAGAAATGTCAAAAACCTCCAATAACCTTTTTAAGAGCATCAGGTGTGAAAGAATAATAGTTTAGTAATGGAATTCCTCAGTGAGAACAGGTTCGCAGAAAAACCGAGAGCCACGTTTGGCGGTTCGAGCGGTAAAGGGCACTGTCTTCAGCACTGCATGGAAAATAACAGCCAAACAAGACAGAACAGTAAGAAGCAAAGCTCTATTGCATTAGTACATTGTTAGTGCTTTGTTAAAGGTATCCTAGGATGATTCTGTTCAGTTGTTTCAGGGCTGTCCAACTGGTGGTCCACTGGCTGGATCCTGTGCACGGTGTGGCCTTGAAAGCCAATTCTATTAAGTATCAGTATCTTACCAATAAAATATAAATTTCTAGAATGATGTCATGCAAATTAGCTCCATGCTCTGCATGCTTAACTTGCACAGGTTGCACTGATAAGTTTGAACAGAGTTTGATGACCTCTGTGCTAAAGAAACAATATACGCTGGCCACATAGTGATTTTTGTGCAAGCCAGCAAATTGCCGTGAGATGATCTGGCCTTCCGTGGCCAAGATGCTGGACAGCTCTGAGTTATTTAATCACAATAGGATTCTCTTGGCTGGGCTTTCCTGAGGACAAACTCTCTGAAAATCATCTTTCATTGGTTTTGTAAGGTTTGTGACAAAAGCTAATCCAGAGTAGAGAATGCTGGTTACAGAGTATTAAACGTGCATATTCTTAAAGCTTCTCTTTGGATAGAAAAGAACGCCATAAACATCAGATAACACTCTGCTAATTATTTACCTACACTTAGTGCTTCCAATAGTCTTTTGGGTGTTGCTAAATTTACTGTTTGCCCTGCTTACTCAGTTTTTCCCTTTGAGTGGCCCTTTATAAACTTTCCTACTATGGCAGTTAATATTCCCCTTCACCGTCATCCTTTGAAAGCTTTTTCAATCCCTTCCTGTGTCTCAAAAAATTCCTGGAAAAATGCTCAGTGAGAGACAACAAAGATTTCTATCCAAACACTTTTCTGAAATTTCAGTCTTAGTGAGATGAATGGCTATTGACGCTAGCTAATGCTTAGCCCTTTCCTTCCATGCATACAAAATGTGAACAAAAAATAAAATTTAACAGCTATGGACAATATAAACCAACAAAACAAATTTCTGAAGACAGCTTCTCCATCCCAGGAATATTCTGTAAACAGGGTATTTCTCCTTGGCCACTATCATGGTTTACACCCAGCCACTGTTACCCTATTGTCCACAATTACAGGTTGGCAGAAAGTGCAAGGTATTAGTCTATGCAGTTTGGCATGCAGTAGAACTGTAGCAATTCAAAGCTAAAAATCTCTCTAATTTGACCAAATGATTTTGCCCTCACATGGGTATTAAGGAGGGGCAAATACTGTTAGTACATTTTAATGAAAATGAAAGCTCGTAAAATAATAGTAAATACTAGTTATTCTGTTTGCGGATCAAAGATTTGGGTGGCATACATATGCTGCAGGAATGTGTGTGACACAGCTCTGAATGTTTCGTTGCTTAGCACAAGTACTACGTCCCAACACCATGTTGCATGGGGAAAAACCCTTTAAAATACCGAAAGAATACTAGTCCGGTACTTGTGCTCTTGGAAAATACATAGAAAAGTATATTTAACATGGACACATTGGAGCTGATTCCTGAGTTTGATTTGTTACATGGCAGCAGTGGCAATGATCTGTATATTTAATTCATGTCTCTGGGAACAGCTCTTTACTACAGTACATCTGAACCAGACATGTTAGGAGGTTTGTAAAGCTCTAACTGCAGCTAAAGTCAGATTTACATTTCTTTGTTGTCTGTGCAGTAGCCACTTTGCCTCTTTTACCTGTTATGATATCTTCAATAGCACCATCTTTCCCCTCATAAACGTGTCTGTTGTCCTTGACTTGTCGTCGTCTTAGCTCTGCAATGAGCTCTTGTTGCTGTCTCTTTGTTTTATGGGAAGGAGACTGAAAGGAAACAACAGGAGGGTACAGGTCAGGTATTTATTTATTACACGGACTTATAGCCTGCATTCTCCTACTAAAGCAGCTCAGAGTGGCGTACAACATTATAAAACAAATATAAAATACCATTATAAAATATAAATACAATAAAACTTTAAAAATGCAAATAGAGTGGAGCCACTAAAACCCAACTCTCCCACCCACTAACCATCTCCCTCACCAAAAGCCTGGTGGAACAGCCAAGTCTTACATTGGTGTCAAAAAGAAGGGCGGTCCGGGGCTAAATGGACCGCAACTGGGAGGGAGTTCCACACCCTCGAAGCGGCCACCGAGAACGCCTGCCCCAGTGTCGCCATCTGAGAAACTGGGGGGAGTTCAAGGACTTTGAACAGTTAAGAGTGTCTTCCAACCAGACATTGCAGCATTTCTCCATTCTTGAAAATTCAAAAAGCCAATATTCAGACATCATTCCATGGAGAGTTTCTCAAAGTTCACTTGGGAGGTGGAACCTTGCGAGGTAGAGCCCCAGATGGGTCCAAGCCTGGCCACACTGGGACTGACCTGAACTGAGTCCTGATGCAGCTGGGCTCTTCCAAGGCCTAATGTAACGGGGTGGTCACACCTATACAGAGTGCTGTGATGTCACTGGAGATGTGGGGCCACATCAGCAAAGGTGCAAAGAATTTCCTTAACTCCATCCCTTTTCAGATGTAGCTCCACCCCCACAGAGCATTTTGACATCACGGTGCTCTGGGGGTGGGGACCATGGCAGGAAAAGGATGGGGTTTAGGATATCACACCATATCTGATGTGGCCTTCTTGCCCTCCCTCCAGTGTTGTGATATCATGGCCCTCCACAGGGGTAGGGCTTTCCACCCACAGGGAGATTGGCCTTAGTCCATGGGTTTGGGCCAGGAATGTTCTTGAACCAAACCTGATGGGACTTGTTGGGTCCTGTTGGGCTTGGTTTGGTCTTCAGAGCTCTATGAGGAGAGGCAGAGGTACTGAATTCCTATTCTGATTTTACCAAGGAAGGTCACGTTGATCAATGTACTGTGCTAATCTACCCCCTTCATAACTTTCTGACATGTTGTCAAATTTTTTACTGCTGTCCGACTAATTCTACAAAATCACTTTAAAAATTACAGGTAGTTTAATTTGGTGGTAATCAATCCTAACAGTTTCCCCTAGCCCAAGTATCACTACTTATGTCACATTTGCAAGGCTAATATTGATCTTTTTAACTGAACTTTTAAACGGAACTTTTTAACTTAAGATTAACTTTTATCTGAAAGTTGTTCATCTTTACATTTCCACCCTCAATTGCTACATTTGTCAATATCACAATGGCTCAGAAGCAGCTTTTCTAAGAATGCATGGGACATCTCAAGAATGAGAAGGAATTCTCGTTCTTGCTGCCAAGCTGCCCAAAGATCTTAGGAGAGAGGAAAGCTCTGTTCCCATCTGCTAACAGGATGTCATTATTTTTGTTTTGTTTTTAAAAAAAAACAACTTTACCCTATTTTGACACAAAGGGTGCAACCTTGTTAACTGAACAGTTCAATTCTGTATGGCTGTGTCTGTGCCCATTAAGCTGCAATTAATGTTAGGAGTAGCCACGGAGGCTTGTTGACTCCATGGAGATAGAGAAGTTCCTTCCTTCTCTTGGAGAAGAGACATTCCAGCAACAATGGTCACAGCCTTTGGTGGCTCCTACCTTTTGGTCCTGTTGCTCCATTAGTGCTTCTTGCTCAAGGAGTTTTTCCATTAGTGCCTGTTCCTGTTTTTTCCTCAACTCATTCTCCTCTTCTGCTTGCTGTTTAGCATAAGAAATTACATTAAAGCAACAAGCAACTGCAGGGCAAATATATGTGTGTTTTCTTTAATAAACAGAGAATCAGTTATTGTAGAAAGAAAATGGAGTTATCCCAATTACTTGGCCTTACCCGTGGGGCCATTTTAAATGTCTTGCCTCAAACCTGATTCCTACTAATGTGAAATCGAGCAATGTGGCTAAATCCTGATACAAAGAATGGCCAGAAAGTTTGGTCCCTGGGACTACTAATGCAGTTCTACAGAAATGATGGTTTCTCTTGTTTTCCAGAGATTCCTAAAAGATCTGGGCAGCCCTTCCTGTGCTGGATTCTCTTGCCATCCCACAATGCTACTGTACTGTAACACTCCACCCCATCCCACCCCACCCTACTCAATTCCCTGGTCATGCAAATGCTTTTGTACAACTACACATGCCCACACAGTGTGTGGGGGAGTTGGGCCTTGGCCTCTTGTCCCTGTCAGCTGCACCTCTGTAAAAAGGAAGGGAAAGTTAGGAGCAGTGCTGTGGAAATGTAATTGGCACTCCAGATGCATTGAAAAGAATCATCAGAGAAGCAAAAGGTGTTTCTCTTTACCTTGTAAGCTTTCACAAATCGGACAAAGACTGGGAAGAAGACTGATGGGGGTGTTGTCTTGGGGTTCTCCCCAAAGTATTTCACAGCATCATCAAAGGCATCCTGTAAGAAACACATTTTCACTGACCAAAAATATTCCAAAAGATGCATGTTGACTGGAGGCTCTAAAAAGAAAGATTTTTAGTTGGTCATAAAGGGAGAGTCAGCCTCCCATTTAAAGCCACAGGATTAGAACCTGCATTTTAAAAAGAACTGGAGGACGTACTAATGGATTGTCCTGCACATCACATCAGTAATGTGAGAAGAGTAATGTCCTCTCACCCACCGCATCCATGCAAAAACAGCCTCAGGGCTGGCTTAAGGGATTGCAGGGCCCAGGGCGGGGGAGAAATGTGGGGCTCCATTCTCTCGCTGGCGGAAAAGCCGCCAATGGCCGGCAGGGCTAAGGGCGCTCCCCAGCTCATGGGCCGCTCCCCAGATTGGTCTGGGAGCGCTACCCGGGCCTGGGCTTGGGGACGGGCAGAGGGGGCACTCCCCTCTGCCCATCCCCAAGCCCAGCTATTTTTCGGGACATTTACCGCTGTAACACTGACCGCGACTCTGCCGCCGCTGGCCTGGACCCCACACCAGACCCGCTCGCTGGCTCCCATTGGGCACCTATTGAATCTGCCGACACGCCCACTGCCACTGGAAATTGCTACAGGCCAGGGAGTGAGGGAGAGGCGGGACCTCTGCCTCTCCCTCACTCCCTGGCCGAGACAGATAGTGGAGGGGGCTAGGGAATGAGGAAGAGGTGGGGCCTCTGCCTCTACCTCACTCCAACAGTGGCCGAGAGCAGTGGCCGGGCCCTGGGGCCCTGAGTGTGGGGCCCCCCAGGAGCAGGACCCGGGGCGGTTGCCCTGAATGGCCTATGTTTCATGGTTGTTAATTTATAATTTGAACTGGTTTACCCTACCCCTTCCACTCAATTATGGTCTGCTTAATTAAAAATTGATAGAATATTCATTTTAGGGAGGGATAGCAAAGGGTATAATTTATTGATATCTGCTGCTGCCACGGGAAGAATTCAGTAATGTGAGAAGCGTTATTATTTTATATTATTAGTAATCATTTGTATAGTAATTTCAGTGCTCAAAGTGCTTTACAATCCTCATTTAGTTCCCCCTCACAATGAGTCTGTAAGGTAGGTTGTTATGGTTAGGTGTTTTAAGATCACTTCATACAGTGTGTTAGATTCTGTATAATCTCTGGAGAAAAAAGATACTTATTTAAAGTCCTGTGACTATTATACTCAGCAATGTTAAAGAGATCAAAGGGCATTAGTGATGACTAGGAATAAGTAACCTTTTTCTCCCCATCAGGATCATTCCTTGCTGAAGGTTGGATCACCTTGAAAGCGGAGGGACTCCTCCACCTACAGAGTCATCTTTCTTGCTCACTTTGGCAGGGTTTGGGGATCCAACAATACCTGGGCTATTTTTGCATCGTCCTGCAGTTTCTTCAATTTTCCTTCGTTGTTGTGAATGAACTCCTTCAGCATGGTATTGTGGTCGTGCATGGTATATTCTCGCTTCGTCAGGTCCAGGCCTCTCTGAAGCTCCCTTACGTCCAATAAGACATTTTCAAGGGACACTAAGAAACAAACAAACCCCAAAGTTTTGTAGTGAGAGTTAACCATGCCCTGATGCTGGCTTCAACTCAAACATGGTTAAGATCTTACAGAGAAGTGTTTTAATTATACAGATCGCAATGCAGAGTGGTAACGCCTGAGAAATGATAAACCACATACTAAGAGTGTGCTAAATGCTTCCCTACGTTCCCAAATGGTAGCACAGAAAATAACTGCAGAACGTGCAGAGGTAGGTTTGCTTCTGCACACACAGCATATCGCCAATGGGCAAAATGCAGTGAACACAGATCCCTGCAGATAGTATTTCGGAGAAGTTGTAAGACCTGGCTGTTCCACCAGGCATTTGGCGGGGGAGATGGGTGAAGGGGTGGGGGTATTTTTTCTTCCTCGTTTGTGCTGTTTTTAGCTGATGTTTTTACGTTATGAATTGTAAGCTGTCCCGAGCTGCCTGTGGCAGGAGGGGCGGGTTAGTAATATTTTACAAATAAATAATAAATAAATATACTCTTAAATACACAAAACATAGAACTTAATTTACCTCTTCTATGTTTGTATTCCTAGTACACAAGACCTACCAAATGCTAACAACAGAATCCAACTAAGCATAATAAGAAACTGCTGAAAGCAGTCTGCTTTTAAAAATAAAAAAATGTGTTAAGAAATTTCCATTGTTTTAGGTGCAGAGTACATATTGCACTTAGTCTCATATTGGGCATTTTTACACACATGTTAAAGTTCCGGATTTTTCAATCTTCTGGGTTTATAAGTACACGTACACGTACACGCACACGCACACGCACAGAGCCCTGAGGCAGTTCCTGGATGCATTCTTCACACAAGCACTGCCTTAAGGCAGCCTAAAATAGCCGCAGCTGTAGATGTAACAGGCTGCCATGGAAACCAAGTGACCACAGCTGCCTGGAGCAAAGAAGTTTACCAGGAGAACCTTTTACACACAAAAGTTCTGGGACAAGTTCTACGCAGAAGTTCAAAGATCCGGATGTTTAAGATCTGGGTGAGTGATTTAGACACACAGAAAGTTCAGGATGTAACAGCAAACATCCAGGAGAAATGTGTGTGTAAAAACACCTATTGACAGCATCTCTGCTAAAGTCATTGTGGTGTGGGAAAACCAATTTAAACTGTTCATTTCGGATTCTGAGTGAGCAGGCAACTCACATTGAACAATGTGAGGGGAGGGGACAACGTGCCCCCTGTCCCCTCCTACAAGTCACCTATGTATACTGTGTTGATTAGTTATGATTGGCCAGACATTTTGTTTTTGTCCCTTGACTAATCACACAAACATTCCAGGTGTAGTGAGAGAAAATAGGTTTCAGTAAATATTCACACATGCAGTTTTGAAACTTGCAGTCTGTGACATTTATAAAAAAAAAAAAGGTTTGGATAAGTTCTGAGAGGATAGGTCCATAAATGACTGTTAGTCAAGTTGACCTCTGATTTCTGGGGATTGGAAGCAAATAGCAGGAAATGGATCATTCCCTTGTGCACTTCTCTGAAACAGCCAAAGTTGGCTACTGTTGGAGACAGGATGCTGGACTAGTACCATTGGTCTGACCCAGTATGACACTTCTTTTGTCCTTAGGACATGTGTGCCACCAACACTGTTATTTGAATAGTCACTTGGATGTTCTCAGGAGGCGGCAAGAAAAGGGGCAAAAGCCTGCCTAACCAAAAACCATTTGAAAAATGAAATGACTATTTGGCAACAAATGTTACTCTATTCAGATGCCAATGGTCTCAGAGGAGGCTGCAGGTGGGACAAGACCTCTGTTAGCTGCTGTGCAGAAGCTGCATTGAACAACTGAAAGAGCCAAACCTGTCTTGCCTTTAAAAAAAAAAAAATAGAAGTGCATCTTGGATGTAAAAGTGTCCTTCAGAGCCGGGAACAGGGTAAGTTTAATTGACAAAGCAGTTAGAAAACTGTTACATAAACAGCCATGTGGGTGGGAGAAGTTCCAGTCCCTCTCTCCCCATCTGCTTTGATGCAAGTAATTTCAGTTCAGAGCATTCACAAATGATGCCTAATGGCTTTATTGAGTCCCTAATATCTATCTCAGCTGAGAGTGTCCTTGTAATCTTCCTAAGAAGCTTGACCTCAAGAACTCCACGAAGGCATTAGACATCATCAGAGGAAAGTAGCAATATTTACTCGGGGTGCCTGTGATATTAGCACTTGCTAATCAGCCTTTGCCTTTACTAGCACAAAACGCTAATGGATTAAATGAATGTCTGGTGTTTTATACTGGATCACTCAATTCACTTTTTTAAAGACTTCCCTTGTGCAATACGTTCGTGATGTGTGCTATCCTCAAAATTCATATTTTATGTCCATCTTTATTTTTGTACCAAGTGTTCAGTGTCTTCCCTTTTCAAGTCTAGCTATCACTCTATTAAACTGCTTCTTGCTCTCCTAAACAGTTCATGGGATATGTCAGAACCCCGTTCTTGTATTTGGGAAGTCAGTACCTGCAGCAGCTTTTTCCACGTAGTGAAGTTCATTGTAAAAGAGTGATACGTGGTGATATTTTTCTTTCACGACGTTCGATATATAGTGCAATAATGTTTGTTTTCTGTCTGTTGATTTTGTGTCTAACAACTGCAAGTGAGAAACAAAGAGACCGTTGGAAGTAAGAGGTGTACATACAGACATAGATATAAAAGACAAAGTCATAAGTTATCAGCTGTACGGATATTTCTTCTTAGATGGGAAAACACACAGGAAATAATAATAAAGGAATATTGGAAAAACAAGGCTACAATTCCGGCTGCATTCCCATCTGCGGTGGTGGCGGCGGCAGAAAGAACGGCGAGGGAAGACGCAGCAGTGGGGAGGAGCCAGCTGACAGGAAAAGAACCGGTGCAAACAGGGATCTGCCACAGCTTCTCTCGCACGTCAGGGTGCAAAATCCTGCCCTGACATGCGCGCGAGAAGCCACGGCACATCCCCGTTCACACCGGCTCTTTTCCTGTCAGCCGTCTCCTCCCCGCTGCCGCGTCCTCCCTCACCGCTCTCTCTGCCGCCACCGCCACCACAGTTGTGAATGCGGCCCCAGATTTGCATCTTGAGGAGTCTGAAGCAGATCATTAAGGGACTGTCTCATCATGGGACTAAGGCCCTTTTCACACGGGTGGCACTCAGGCTAGAACGCCCAGACGCCTGGTTGTTCTAGCGTGGGTGCTGCCTGTGTGAATCCTGCGGAGGTGGGTGTGCGCGCTCCCACGCACAAAGGCACTGGAAAAAACAGAGGTGCCTCCGTGCGTAGGGATGTGCCCTCACCCCACCCACCACACACGGACCGCAGTGCACACACACACCCATGCAGCCATGGCCCATGTGAAAAGTCCCTAAGTCTTAAAGCTCTGCACCAGTGGAGCAGTTTAAGGATTACAGCCTAAGGCAAGGGTGGAGAACCTATGCAAATTTGCAGGCCAGGATGGAAGACAGGACAATGGCCACTTGAGAAGTGGCCACCAGGAGACTCCAGGGCCATGGTGTGGGGCAGGCAGAGACACTGGGCTGGGGAGTCCGGTGCACTAGATCACACGGAGTTGGGGGAAAGGGAAGGGTCTACCTGAAAGGGAGGGGAGGGGACAGGGCCTGGCAAGCCCACTGTAGCATTTTGCTGCTAGGCGGGGCAAGACCCATCCATCAATAGAGCATTTACGTGGGTCTGCCTGCCAGGCCCCAGTGCCCTGGCACGGTCTGCTTTCTTGCACAGGTAGGCCCTTCCCTCAGTGCACTGCATCCCCACCCCAGTAACCCGTGTCCAGCCTGCAGATCACCTTGGTGGTTGGAATAAAAGCCAGTAGAGTGGATGTGGTCCAATCCTGCTGTAAAGACTCATTTATGCAACACTGTGACCCTGTGGGGAAGTTCATGGAGAGCAGGCGTCTGGAAATAATTCTTCATTTTTCAGGATCAGGAAATAATTCTTCATTGATCTGGCTTTAGCAAATTGCTACTGTAGTTATAAAGAATCCAACTGGTATCCTTTCATTAGGCAGCTTGGGAAATTTACCACACATCTTCATACTAGCTGGATAACTCGGCCACTCTCCTGCAGTTGACTATCTAAAGCAGAGGTGGGGGACCCCTATTCCATGGGACAAATCCAGCCCCTGTCTGGTTTTTATTTGTCCCCTTTCTAATTGGACCCTGTCTCTGGGTCTCAGAATAGTAGAGAGTTTTGCCCTGCTAGCAAACCCATGCAGAATGCCACAGCTTTCTTAGCAGAGCAAAACCCTCTGTTTCCAGACTCAAAGTGTTATCACTGTGCAGCCTATTTGAATTTAATCCTCAGACAACTGAAAAATGGACTGTATGAGTCAGGTATTTGGGGTAAAATAGACCCCAATTAAGTCACAATTGATTTGAAAATGAGTTCAGTTTAAGATTAAAAATGTAAATTTCATCAAGAGTTATTGTTTGCAGTACAGAAACAATACTAACACAAAAAAGTATTTAGGGTCAATAGTACCCCAACATTCTCAAAATTACAGTACTGGGGCTTAAAGTGAATTTTTGAGGTGAATATGATCCCCAGTACCGTAGGCGTGTAGTTCTTTCATTTTCCCATCCATTACAACTGAGGCCAAATTGACCCCCAATACTCTTTTAGTGGAATTCTCAACTTTTTTAAAAAGTATAACTATGGGGAGGGGGATAAACCAACACAGGACAATTGACCCCATTACTGTTGAGGAATACTTGGAGTATGAAGTGGTACGGAAGGGGGAACAGAGGGAGAGACAAGGGATGCAACATTCACGAGGATGCGAGAACTCAGGTGCACGTTCTTGGCTTGGTTACAGTAAATAAGAGTTTGCAGATAACAGGTAGGGGATAATCCTGGGTGGGGATGATTAGCAGGAGCTAGGAAAGGCGGAGTGGAAGAGGTGGGTTTTGAGGAGGGACTTGAAGGTGTGGAGGGTGGGGGCAAGGCGGACGAGGGCAGGGAGGGAGTTCCAGGCATGCGGGGCAGCGAGGGAGAAAGTACGAAGGCGGTTGGGGGATCAGGGGAGGATTGTACCCCTTTGGGGCCCAATTTACCCCAAAACCCAAAAAATCTGTGACTGGTTTCCTGTTAGTTAGATTTCTAAGTATTTTTAGGTCTTTTGGGCATCCCCTTGGCTACAGCTCACTTGGCAACTCTGTCCAGTCTTTCTCCCATTGCTTTAAAAGCCAGGCAGAATTGCTAAATTTGTTCTCACAAAAGCTGAGGACCAATAGTACCATCTAGAGCTAACCGAGTTGAGGCTATAATGAATTAGCATTTGATCACACAGATCTGCCAGTGCCAATTTGGCTTGGCCTACAGTGCTTCCTGCTCTCCTAGTCTCCAGCCTCTGCTCAATGTGATTGATCAGAGGGTTGATTTGTTCCTAGCGGTGAGCTGGCGACAGATTGGGAACAGGGCTGGACTTAGGAATTTTGCATTCCTAGGCCCTTCTCAGGCTGCTGTCTCCAAGCCAAACCCTGCCCCCATGCTGCATGTTCATGGGTAGGGGAGCCCCGTGTGACAATGTGGTGCGTGCGCCCACCTAACACGCATCCCCACTCACCCCCCACTTGTCCCCATGCGCGGAGCAACCGGGAAAAATTGTGGTTGCTCCATGGGGCGGATGAGTGGGGGGTGAGTGGGGATGCACGTGCAGCCATGTCCACGCTCCGCCCATGCACCAACACGCCCACGGACCCCACCCACACGTGTAAAAAGGGCCTGTGAGGAGCCATTTGAAGAAGAATAGAAGGTTGCTGCCTTGTAAACAAGGTTCTTTGAGATGGCTCCAAACATTCTCACAACACCCATCCTTCTGGTCCTGAATGGAATTTTGTCCTTATATTCCTAGAAAAGATTGGAAGGAACTGTCATTCTGAGGGGGAGAGTGCCTTTTATACTAGAGGAGCTTGAGACCATCACGTGGTCTATTATTTGAATAGGGTGAGCATACCATGCACAACCCGGTTGTGAGACTGTTCAGAGCCATCTTGAAGAACCTTCTTTAGGAGGCAACAACCTTCTGATCACTCACATGGGGAGGAGTTGTTTGTAAACAAACCGCTTTATCTCCCAGTCCGATCAGGTGTCCCGCTGCTCTTGCAGCACTACTACTATTATTAATTATTATTATTATTATTATTATCTTTTATATAGCACAAGCGATGTACCTGGCACTTTACAGAGAATAAAATAGACATGCTTGCAGGCAGATGGCAGAGGCAGGTGAGGGATGGGGACCCAGGCAGCAGCCTCTGGGAGTGCACGGAGAAAAGAAAAAACAAACCAGAGGCCAGCGCCAGGATTGCCACCCCCCAGAAAATGCTCCCCCCCAAAGCCTGGGCCTACGGGGCCTGCCCCTAAGTCCAGGCGTAGTTGGGAGTGGATACAAATTATTCAGAAGGGGATAGAGAATAAAACTGAGGATGTCGTAATGCCTCTATACAAATAAATGGTGCGACCGCACCTCGAATATTGTGTGCAGTTCTGGTCGCTCCATCTCAGAAAAGACATAGGCCCTTTTTACACAGACACTCTAACACTGATAAAATAGGTGTTACATTTTATTATGCATGTTGCAGGGCTGCAGGTGTGCTCTATGAATGCCCTGCAATATGTATAATAAAATGTAACACCCATTTTATCAGTGTTAAGTGTCTGTGTAAAAAGGGCCATAGCTGAACTAGAAAAGGTACAGAGACGGGCAACAAAAATGATCACGGGCATGGAAGGGCTCCCGTATGAGGAGAGGCTTGGTAGGTTGGGGCTCTTCAGCTTGGAGAAGAGATGACTGAGAGGAGATATGATAGAGGTCTATAAAACCATGAGTGGGGTGGAACTAATAAACAAGGAGCAGTTATTGACCCTCTGCTAATACTACTAGGGACACTCCATGAAACTCATGGGTGGCAAGTTTAAAACAAATAAAAGAAAATATTTTTTCACTCAGCGTATAATTGGGTTGTGGAATCTACTGCCAGAGGCTGTGGTAAGGGCCAGTACTATAGCTGAGTTTAAAAGAGGTTTGGACAAGTTTCTGGAAGATAGATCCATTAGCAGCTATTAGCCAGACAGGATAAGGGAACATGACGGTTGCTGGGGGAAAACAACAGGGAATGGATCCCCCATTATGACCTGTTGGGTGCTTCCCCAAGCCACCGTGATTGGTCACTGTCAGAGACAGGATGCTGGGCTAGATGAACCCAGTATGGCACTTCTTATGTTCTTTCTTACTATGTTAGGAAGCAGCATCCATCTGCAATTCACATATGATATGAGGCATCGAAGCCTTTGACTCCATTATCCCGCTCCACCTCGCAAGCCCCTCTTCTAGGCGGTGCCTAGCAGAGGTCCTCTAGCTGACAGGATGGGACGTGTATACGCCAATGTGTGTAAGTGAAGAGCAGTATGTCACTCACCCGCCCAACTAAACCCATCTGCTAGTCAGCTTGGTTTCTTTCACTTACCAGATCTAAGCTCTGTAGCTTAAATCCATAAACGGCACCTCTTTTACTGCTGTTCATGTAGTTGCCAAGAGCCAAGATTATCTGTAAGAATAAGAGAAAAGGGTCAACTTGAATACAAGCTGTGACTGCTTGGAAAGTCAGATTTTTAACTAGTTTACGTAGGTACATCCTAGTGTAATATCCCAAGGGGGTGGGTGGGCACCCCCAGCCGGGTCTGCTCAGGGAACGGAACACATATTCCTATGGTCTGACCCAGTCAGGGAGGGGGTGGGGGGTGATGTGTGGCTGGTCAGCTCCGCCCTCACACTGTGGCTGGTACCCTGCCCCCTGTGATGATGGGCAGCTATGGCTGCCAATAAGAGGCAGCCATGGATGGGTGCCATGGCAACCCCCCACGCCAGGCCAGGTGGGCATGAAAACATACCCAGCCAGTTCAGCCCGCTCCGGCCTGCCTGGGTGGTACCTGGGTCCAAAGAGCGGGCCCATGTTTCTGGCCCAACCGCCTACCCCGTTGGGTCTGAACCGGGCCCACATCTGGCAGGCCTGGAACGGATATGTGGGTTCGGCACTGGCCCAGGCAGACCAGAACAGACTGAGCTGGGCAGCGCCACGTTTAACACCCCAAGTTATTAATGACCTGGTTAGAACATAGTAGAACATGTTTCTGTAAGAAGAACTGTACTTGCCTCCAGTATTTTCTTAAGCTTTTGAGATGACTTTATTGAAACTGATGCTGCTATTATTGCATGAAGTTGCTAAAGGGAAAAAAAAAAAAGAAGGGCAGTAAACACGTGTTAATTGTAAAACAATTATGGTCCCCCAAATTTTGGGGAAACTCTGCTCTTAGATCTGCATGTTGTATCTTGACAACTATTTTCCTTCCTCCATATCTGTATTTCAGGTTGTTCATATGTACTGCAAGCTTAACATACATTAAAATGCAAACCTGATTCTACTCAAGTCTCCATGGTCACCAAAGATATAAAGGATTATGTGGAACAGGTCTTGAAGAGGAAGCCAACACTCATTTGCCCTCTGCTTTCAACTCCCTTCCCCCTCCAAAACCCCACCATTGCTATTTTAAAAACGAATCAAATAGCAAGCAGTGGAAACACACTGGGATACAAGTTGTTGTCTAAAGTGCACCTATCAAATCTAAGCCTGTGTTAGCACACATGGGTGTAGATTATTTTATTTTATTTTATTTACTTAAAATTTATATCCCGCCCCTCCTGCCCACAGGGCAGCCTGGGGCGGCGAACAACATTCATTAAAACATTAAAACAATATAAAATTTTAAAACAATTTACAATTACAATTTAAAAATACCCCAATAAGCTGTCCCACCACATTCCTATCCAGTCCCCAGAGTTTATACTAATTTTGGAAGTGCCCCATGGGAGAAAAAAGGTTTCCGCCCCCTCCTCCAAGATCTAATAGATGAAGCCTAAGAATGTGAAATAATGTATCTGTGGTTACTAAAAAAAAATTGAAAGCTTGCATACCCTTACCAACAGAGGTTGGTCCAATAAAATATATGATCTGAACTGATTTATATCCATCTCTGGTTATTATAATCTTCAAATTCCAAAGCCTACAATAAAGCTAAAATTGACTGAAAAGTTGATGAAATTTTTCATGAAAACTTTTATTTGCATTTCTCCCTCTTTCTTTTCTTTGAAAATATTTTATAATGGAAATTTGCTAACTAAACCAAGAAAGTGAATAAAAAAATAATGAATGCCCACTCAAAGCGATAGAATTCCCAAGGGAATTCCAACTGGGCAACTTAGATGGCCTCACGGACTGTGAATCTTACTCACTGGGGTCAGCATCTGGATGCTTTCTGCGAAGTTGCCAATGAAGGCCATGATGGTCATCTTCTGCATCAACCTCTCAATCTTGCTGAACTGCATCATGAACCGATCTTGGTCGGACAAGTTCTCCAGAGGTTTCCTCTCCCGCTAGTAGAGCCGCAACACTTTCACTTCATTCTCGGTGGGCAGGAATCGCATCAAGCATTCAACAAAATCTACTGGAAGCGTCTTCAGGTCAAATCTGGGGAAGAAACACAGAAAAAGGTGTTACAGAAATAAGGAACAGCCAGGCAAGAGAGAGAATAGTTTAGGGCCAAGTCAGCCAATCCAAATCACTCTGCTTGCCCCCATTTTCTCAAATCAAAGAATAAGTAGGGTTACCACACATGCTTCAGCCAACAGGAACAAATCTAAAGTTGCAGTCTTGGAACTAACTTTGAGCTTCTGAGGAATGTCAGGATTGAGGCCTAAGTTTTTAAATTTTAGCTCCTTATATGTTGGTGTCTATTGATCCTGGCGAATCTACTCAGTGGTTCCTTTGCAACCCATGTGCTTTACAGCCCCACCGTCCTATTCCCTGGGGCTCAGTCCTGAACAATGCAGATATAGAACCTTGGTGGTAAGCAGAATGTGACTGCTGCTACATGGCTTCCATGTTCCGCCAGGCTAGTGGCAGGAATAAATCCTAAGGAAGAAAAAACCTGACTAGCTTTGATAAGGGTTAAGCTTGTTACCTAGGGCTGTTTTTAAACTAACCACAGTGGGTGGAGGTGGGGGTGCGCCTGTTCCAACGGACGCACACCCACCTCCACCCATGGAGCATTGGAGCCCATTGCTCTGTGTGTGGGTGATGGGTAAAGATGGGTGTAGTGTGGGAGTGCGCGTGCACCCCACTCATCCACCACGGCATTCACACGGGCATCTCCACACAGCGAAACTGCGTGGAGATGGATGGGGGGGCCTAAGACATGCTTAGTGTTACCCATGGCCACACCTTATTCCAGTGATTGTCAAATTGGGGGAACATGCCCCCTGAGGGGATGTGGGAAGGGGGAGGAAAGAAGGACCACAGCTGGTAAACACCTAGCTTCATATCATGGGCGTAACTATTGCTTCCAGGAAGCAGCAGCAACAGCAGTGCAAAAGAGCCCTTCTTCCTACATGTGAGTGGCCCCAGCGGTCCTGGTGACTGACTCAGCAATTACTTCTGACCATGCTCAGCCCCTTGCCAGAGCACAGCTGCATGCCTCTGGAAAAGGAGCTTTGAAGCTGCTTCCCTTTTCCCTTTGTTGATAGGGTCGGGTAAGTCAGGAGGGCTTGCTCCCCGGAACTTCCCCGAGGTCTTCCCCCATTCCCCAGCATCC
This sequence comes from Sphenodon punctatus, assembly GCA_003113815.1. Lineage (NCBI taxonomy): Eukaryota > Metazoa > Chordata > Lepidosauria > Sphenodontia > Sphenodontidae > Sphenodon > Sphenodon punctatus. The sequence goes on along the minus strand of QEPC01012468.1, from coordinate 3,655,349 downwards.
CCCACAAAGACTGGGGGGGGAAGTTACACCTCTGTTCCATACTCTGATTAGTGGGAGGCTCCAAAATGACAGAGGCCCTTTTCAAACGGGCACGGGTGTGTGGGGGGATGAGTGGGTGGCGCGGTGGGTGGGGGTGCATCCCACGGACCCCCCCACACCTCCACTCATCTCCACACACGGAGCAACTGACATTGGCGCCCATTGCTCCGTGTGTGGGTGGTGAGTGGAGGTGGCAGAAGTGTGGGAGCACACATGCCCCCCCCCCAACCGCCTGTGGCTTTCCCACGGATGCCTCCTCATCCCCCTGCACCCACCGTGATGATTGCATGGACACATACACACACACCCTGCACACGTGTGCAAGGAGGAATGGGGGCGTCCGTATGAAAAGGCCCAAAGTAGCAAGAGAGACAAAGTAGTATAGCAATATCTTTTATTGGACTAACTACAGTTGTTGGAGGTGTGCAAGCTTTTGGACAGCACAGGGTATACCTCCCCCTGGCTTTCTCTCAAACCTGATGATGAGGAGGTTTGATTCACTTTTTGCTTTGACAATGTTTGAGTAGTCAAACCACTCTTTGAGGCATCCTTCCACAAAGAAACATTAGATGCACATTAAAGACAACCCCATTCAGGACTAATTCAGTAAAAATACAGTAATAAATCAGTCCACAATTTGGCAAAATTACAGGCAAGCAGTTAAATGTCAGCGCTTCAACAGCCCAAGGGAAGCTGAACTAGACTATGCATCTGGCAGCATATGATGAACCGGGACAAGAAAGCACATTCCTTTGGTTAAGATTTGTAGTGTCCACTTGTATCTTATTTGCATTTGGCATTGCATATAGTCATTGCATAAACATAATACCATCTAAATTGCATTCAGCACACTTGGACTGAGTTCAAACACTATGGAAGATACTGACCCTTTCACCCGTTCCTAATATCTACCATACTTTCCTCAGCTGTTTTTTAACTACAGCGATGATCGGAAATGCTATGAAACAGGAATCAAAGATGGACTAGATTAATAGCCTTCTTCAGAGGAACATTCATTAGTTTTTCTAATGAAGCATTCGGATAGTGTGTAATGACACCAGAACATAAAATTACAAGATCACACACATGCAGGGCTTAATTTGTGTGTGTGAAGGTGGGGGGGGAGGGCTGCTAGGGCTCAGCCCTGGTAATTAAATTCAAAGGAGGGCTGAGCCCTGCAAAATCTTCCCAGGAGTGTGCACCCCAAAATATGAAAGACCAGGAAAAGGCTGATATTGGCCATTTTGGGTTGGAAACAAAATCCAGAAAATACCTAGATGGTTTATTTGGCTTTCAACTTTTCTGCCCCACCTCCTGTCTTGGTCATCAGAGATTAAACTACAAAAATTCCTATTTTAGATTCAGCTGTAGTTAGTTCAGTAGTTGGGTTCCTAGCTGGAGACCAGGATTTAATTTCCCTGCTCTGACATGTTCTGGGCCAGGAGGCGTGGCTTCTGGGGAGGGGGTGTGGCTTCTGGGTTAGGCTTGGGCCCTGGCAATTAATTTGTTATAAATGAAACACAGCACATACAGAAGGGGTGGGGAACTTTTCCCCCACCCAGGGGCCACTTTGAAAATTACAGCCCTCAGAATTTGTACTTTAGAAGCTGGAGTTAGGGATGCTTAAGGAGTGTGCTCAACAAGGAGAGAATTCAGATCATGGATCTGAGCCATGGATCCGTCCCATATGCACACAAGGATAGGATCCTCATGTGCATACTCTCATCTCTGCTCCCCTCCCCCTGAGCTCAGTCTTTCAGTGCTTGGGGGTTGCAACTGGATCTAGTTCCAACCCGAACTAGTCGTTCCGACCTGAACTAGTAATAGGTTCCGACCTGAACTCGTGGCCACATTTGGCCCAAGGGACTGAAGTTCACCATCCTTGACATGTAGGTATAAGAGAATGAATGGTTTGTGGGAATGCAGGATAGTTCAGTCCTTTATCTTGGGCCCTTGCCAACTGTAGAAACCCTTATATCAGTTCAGGGGAAGATTTTCTATATGTTCTGTTTACCAAAAAAATAAAAAGAATGCCAATCTTTTTAAATGTATTATTATATTATATTATATTATATTTATTATATTATATTATTTTGTCTAATTTATTCAATGAAACCCTGTGACTTACACATGAATAGCTTTGCATATCTCATCCGCAGTCTTTCCAGCTTTTCTTAAGGTGATGGCAAGATTTTTGGCCCTATTTGCTTCCAATAGCGTGACTTTGTTTGATCCTTTTTGAGTTATCTTTTGTTTGCTTGAAGTAAGATCAATGGCTGGGCCTTGGGCTTTTGTCTTGAATATTTCCTCAAATTCATCCACATTTAAATCCTGAAATAAATAAAATCCCACCAATTAAAAAAAATGTTATCTGGTTGTTGTATTTTATTGGCACAAGCTTTCGCCATGGTCGACAGAAAAAGAAGGACTACATGGTAGAGACAAACACACAGCCATAACAAACATATTATATCATAAAATAATATAAAAACAATAACCCTGGTTAATAGCATCATCATTACATAGTACATGAATAATTTGCCCTGGATTGGGCATTTAAACCTATTATTTGGATTAAATACTGGGGAGAAAAAAAAGACTGCTCAATTTTCTTCCTCAGATACATTAGGGAGTTGTTTAGCATAACTCCAGTAAGTAAAGATAATTTTACTTAATTCCAACTCCCAGCATAGCTTGAAGCACAGGACAATGTGAGGTAATGACACTGAGAGAAGTAATCCTACACTGCGTCATTAAATATCAATGTACAGGAAAAAAAATATATCACATAACCAGGGCCCTTTACCAATAAACCAATAAATCGTCCAACACTAAAACCAGAGTCCTGTTTTCCCCTAACTATGCTGAAGGGTTGTGTGGTATACTCAGTAAGGCCCAGGCAAAGATCAAATACCAGCTGAACAAGATAGGAAAGACAGCCCAGACAGAGCAAACCTTGTAAGACGTCTAGCATCACACAAGTTGAGCATGATAACGTGACAATAACATTATAAATAAAGCAACTGTCTTGGCTATTTCTTCCGCTTGGGGATTCAGCAGGTAGTCAAGCTTCTGCTCCCATGTCCAATGTTCCCTCCCTTCCAAGAGCGGGGATATCCAAACTGTTCTTAAATGGTCATATGATGGACAGCCCAAAAGCATGTGGGTAGTATCCTCTAATGACTGGCCATCACAGTGGCATACCGTGGCCTCCATGGGCCTGTTGGCATAATGGCCCTCCAGAGTTGCTGAGTGGACCAATTAAAAGCACACCAACGTAAAGTTCCTATGCAAGGTGGGGCATCTTATAGTATCTAGATGCCTCTCCAAGTTATGAACGCTCTTGAGTTTGGCATAGTGCGGAGCAGCCTTCCAGACTGGGAGATGGGCAAGATCTTCCTGCATTGCCACATGCCTACTTCTGGAGGTAATTATATGTTTAATTTGTGCCGCACTTTTGCCGACAAAAAAATCCACAGAGAAGCCCAGATCCCCCAAGAGGTGCCTCACTCTGGATAGCCAGGGATATTGCAAAGCTCCATCGTAATTAAGTTCTTCCCTCAGGCATAGTGACACTAGGTGAGGACCTTCTCCCTTGCTTATTTTAGCCCAATCATTTAAAAAGGCTTGCCTAGCCAAGCTAGAGATAGATTGCATTCCAGTCTCAGAGCGAACAATGGCTCCTGGAATGCCCGGGGGGACTCTCAATAGCCCCCTCAAAAACTTGTTCTGGACGACCTCGAGGGGCTGCAGATTATCTTCAAATATTATTGCCGATCCATACAACAAAGCAGTTTGTACTTTACTGCAAAAAACTTTGAGGAAAGAGGAGATCCTGATGGGCTGAATCCTAGCGAGGAGACGAAGAACCCCTTTGGCCTTTAATGCTATTTGGCACAGATGTCTAGACCATAATTTATTACTAGAGAGAGTGATTCCCAAATAGACATAGGAGGAAGTTTGCATAAATTCATTACCTCCGATCCTCCATCTACGGTAAGACCCCTTACCTATTATCATTATCTGGGACCTATCGTAGTTTATTTGCATGCTATTATCTGGTAATTTTTATCTTAAAATTCTAGTTAGTGGCTTCAAACGTTATGACACTACGTACAATATGTACAATACAGCCTTGCAAGAGTATCTGGCAGTAATGGTCTGAAACATGATACTACTCTATCAGTACAGACCGAGGGCCTTCACTGTAGCATGCACTATAGATACTGTTTAGAGGGGAAATCAACAGCAGATTTTTCTTATTCATGGATAGAGTTTGCATTTTCAGATAGCCCTCTGAATGTTAAAATAAATATCAACACCAGAAATGAAATTTGTCTATTTGTTTTTCTGGATATTCTATTGGATACTCTAAATTTTTTTTTCTTCATTTATTTCTGTCATTTCAGTTTAGATATTCAGTTATTTGACTGGCTATCTGAACTGAGATGATTGAAGTAAATAAACAAAAACAAAAAAACCCAAGCAATCAGGGATTTGAAATAAATATCTGAAAATGGATGTGAATAATGCTTTGTATCTACTTTGTCAGACCTGACTGGAAGCAAATGAATAGGAAATTTGCTGCAAACATTCATTTCAGCTCTCATATGCTGCAGGGCAGGACAAGTTGCAACTCCCATCTGGTAAGGTGAAGTAAGTTAAAGGGAGAGGGTGGAGCAGGCTTAGTAATCAGCAGCAACACTTTTGTTTGCCCTAAAGGCAAGTTGAAATCATCTACATTTCTACATTTTGACAAATGTTCATTAGAAGACAAAGGAAAAAGCATATTTTACCCATCAGTTCATTTTTCTGCCACATGCAATGACAGGCTAAGAGCTGGATGTTACTGGTTCTCTGTGTCTCCATCATCTTTCAGCCCCTGAACTTGTATCCCATCCACAGGGTCAGCATACTTCTTTTCAGTGCTAGCCTCATGCAAGGGAGACCGGAGCCTAGATCCATGGCCACGAGTGACAAAACCACTCCGGAGGGGTCCCAGGATCCCCATCATGGCCATCACCCTTGAAAGGCCCCAGGGGACTCCCTCTTCCTCGCTCATTAGTTTCCAGGCCGCATTGCTGATCTGGGCCGCCGCTGCTGCTTGCAGTGGTTGTACTTCCAGGCACAGGTGACTAGTAAGTAACTGTTGATAGTGGGGGAGGGGGCACAGGAGAGGGGGCTGGGCAGGGATTCTATAGGGCTTCTGAAAAATGGGGGGGGCACATACCACCCCATGCCACCCCCCGCCCCGATGCTTACAGCAGAATTCCTAGGGCCCCTCTTAGGCCTCCGGGGCAGGTGCTTTCTGAAGGGACACCACCTTCTCTACCCCAGCCATTCTAATGCCAGCCCTTCGTAGGTCTGACCATCTTTATTCATTTGTGTCATGCAAATGAATGTCCTTTTATAGTCAAGTCTATTAATGAAATTTTGGGGCAGATCCTCATGAGCAGATGTAAATTGACATTCCTCCATTGATTTCAATGACACTATGGGAATTTACACTGGCTGAAGATATGGTCCATTATTTAAAGCCCACTTAATGTCTCGTGCAATGGGTATCTTGAGCAGCTAATTTAACAGTATAAACTGTAACTTCCACAAAAACCTGCTGAGATGATCTCTTTCTTATAGGACCCCTCTGTACTGTGCACAGTATCGGAAAGCAAAGACACATGGCGCAGTAGTCATACCTCCAGGATTCTTTCATCATCAATTTCATTGAAGACTGTCCCGTTAATCTGATTGGGTTTCAGAGCGACCCAATTAAAGACAGGCATACGGAACTTGGTCTTAATTGGCTTCTTGATTTTCACAGCTAAAGATGTGAGAGAATAAAATTACAAACACCATAAGATCTGGGAAACATCTGGAGCAAGCAGACAGCCGTTCTTGTAGATGACACTTCAGCACTGGAGGAGATCAGGCAGGAGATAAACAAACACCCCTATGGGCCTGAAAAGATTGTGCAGCCTTGACAGACAGAGAGCAGAGAGCAATTTCAGCTGGTTTGTGCACAGCATTCACAAGGATTTATGACAACTTCATAAAAGCCAACATGTTATTGCCAATGTAACAGCATCCTTAATGTGTCTGAACTGGTTTGGAAACCAAAACTAGTTTGAATGACTGCAGAAGTATTTAAAGTGGTGTGTGACTCCAGTTTGGCCCTGTGGGTGTAAACCTCATCTCTCTGCATGTGACCAGGTTTTGTCAAGTTCTGAAAATCCTCAAATTTTACTGAAGTTATTATTATTTATAATTTCTATAGCACACTCAGTGTTCAAAGTGTTTTACAGTCCTTACCTAGTAATAATTAGATGAGAAGCTCAGAACCTCATCACAAACAACCCTATAAGGTAGGTCTGTATTATTCCCATTTTACAGATGAGGAACTGAGGCTGAAAGATACTGACTTGCCTGAGGCTACCCAGTGTGTTCATGGTTAGGACAGGATTTAAACCCCGGTCATCCAGGTCCAAGTCCAATGCAGGCTGGTTAATGGTATCTGAAGAGCACAGAATCTCATAGGATTGGATCATTAGTGTGTGATGTTATTCTTTACTACTGATGAGAAAAACCTTTTAATAATGGGCAACGGGCAACAGAGATCAAGGCAGAGGCATTCATTTACATCATCTGGCTTAACTGAGGGTTAGGGTTGCTGCTGAGGAATTCAGTTTAAATGAGACTCTTTGTCTTACAAGGGATTCAATTAGTGAAGTAATTGGAACAGGGAAAGAGATTTGAAAACTACTGGTATTTTCATACGTGACGGCGCTAGCTGCCACCACACATTGATCCTGCCCGGGCAGGATCTGGCCCTGCCGCTGAACAAATGTGCTGGGGGCCGGGGCTGGGGAGGGGGCAGGGGACATGCGGGTGTGGTCCGCATGGCTCCTCCCCCATAGCAGCTCAGTGTGACCTGGCTCCCTCCCCGACGGGTGGGTGTGGGGGCCTATGAGGCTGCCATGCCTGCCTGGAAAAGCTCTGACCACCGGCCGGAGTTAGGTAGAGCAGGTCATCAGATGTGACAACCCACTCTACCACGGTCTGGGGATGGCTTCCCTGCACCATGGCAGGGCTAACTCCAGGTTGTGTGTTGGCAGGGAGCCCGGCACACAACCCGGAGTTAATCCTACCATGGTCTGGGGTATGTTTGTTCCCACCCGCAGCAAAAATCTGGCAGCAAACACAAACATGACACCACCATGGGTGGCTACGTCGAGGTAAGCGTGGCCACCCATGATAGTGTCAAGTTTGAAAATATTCATTGTCACAGGGGACTGGAGCCTCCACTGACTGCAGGGAAAGGGTTTTGCCTGTATTTGAAGGCAAGCCAGCAACATTTCCCCATCTTAGTACAGTTACAACTTCGGGTAACAAATGCTTTCGCTTTCTCTGATTGTGCAGCACCAATAGCCATTGGAGCAACTTCGAAGGGATGCGATAAAAGCAGGGGTGGGCAAAGTTCCCAAGGCCAAAAGTCACATGCCAGAATTTCTGTATTGCCAAAAGCCACAATTTGCGTTACACTGATATGGCTTCCCCCAATCCTGGGGATGGGGCACTGCTGCTTCCCTCAGATCTCCTCTGGCTTCCAGGTGGCCTCATGAGTTTGAGCAGCAGAAACAGTGCACAGAGCATGCGTCCCCTGCTCCCCATGAGTCTCCAAGAAGCTGAAATGGCAGTTCAGTTTATCTTGCTCTGTCCTGAGGGAGCTGCGTGGACATGCCTTGAAGCAGACACTTCTGTTGAGAGAGCGCTATGCTACAGGTAGAGCTACCACATGCAACCCCCTAGCCACCATTGGCCACCTCTGCACTAGAGAATGGGACCAGTTATTCTCATTATTTTATTTATTAATTACATTTATACCCTGTCCTTCCCCAAAGGTTCAGGGTGGCTTATACCCTCATTAGTCAGTAAGCCCAGAACAAGTAGTCATAGGCGGAAGCTGGAGCAGGGGAAACAGGGTAATTACTAGAATTTTTTTTATAATCCTAAAAGCCACTAGGCAATGGAAAATCCTGCCATGAGTGGCTTCTATCACTGCAGATACCCAATTGTTATTGGTATTAATCTGAGAGGATACAGGGACATACATTAGAAGACCTTCCAACCTAAGCGATCTCGGGGTTCAGATAATTTAGTGAATATAACAGTAGTGTCAAATTTCCCAGAGAAAGAAAACGGGTCTCCCACTCCCAGTCATACTATCAGATCAAGGGCATGGCTGGTTCGTTGCTTCCACAATTTATTATGTATACGTAGTGGCTCAGCCAGCTATTAGAAAACTGGAAGGTTCATTGAGGTAGCGGCTTTATTTCAGAATGAGAGAAACTGCACAATCTTTCCAGGCCACAGACAAGCAAAAGATAGAAACTCTCTTTCTCTTTCCTCCAGTGCTGAAAAAGCCATCTAAACAATAAGACTGAAACAGAGGCATGCACATAATACAGCAACATAGGGATCATAGCACTTCCGGTGCCAGGACACTGGTCCTCCTTGCATGGCCAACACCTTAATACTTCTCAACAAAGGCAGTGACATGTCATGAAATTCTGACCTATATTCTTATCATCAGTGTTCTTCACAGCTGAGTTTTGGTTTGGCTCAAGACCTACTTCCAAAGTAGATGCGCTGTTTCACTTTTACACTCACCCTAGAATGCACTTAGCCATTATAAAAAGTATAGGAGGAATGGATTTCTTTCCATTCCTACACACAATCCTATTTCACCCTGAGATATGAAATTTGAGCATGAGGGAAACAAATCAATTTGTTTGCTTCCTCATGTACTTCCAGGACTCACTCTCCTGCAGTGCATTAAAGCTGGGAAGATATTGCAAATATTTCTCCAAAGAGTCTGCCAAATTTGGGCTTGTGGCCCTTTTGTTTTTGCTTGTTATGATTATTCTGTGGCATGAGCTTAATATTTGTAGAAGTAATGGATTTCAAATGAAACTTGGAATGCACTCACAAACTCAAATTTGAGTTTGCAATGGAACTTTCCACACACCCAAAACCAAGAGTTACACTCATGCAATTGGGCAACAGAAACATACAATGCAAACAATCTGAGCCAGCACAGACTGGCTATCAACTATAGCATGTGGCTTTAACACAGACATCCCACGTGCTGCAGAATTTAGACTATTAAATGCATTTGAATAGGGACTAACGCATTGTACAGGAGGGCGGGGAGAAGTGAAATGTACTTAATAAATTCTTTGCTGTGAATTCTTTGCCCAAGACTGAGAAGGTGCAATCCTGTCCCAGTGAAGCCAATGGGCCAGCGTCATGGTGGCACGTTTGTTCTGAGCCCGGCAGATGTGGGCCTAGTAGAAACCCTGCCTGGGATGGCGGTGTGACTTGGTTTTCTGATCTTCATAGCAGGTGAATGGGCCGGAAATGCAGGCCTGGATCAAAGTGGGCCCTCAGTTCGTACCCAGCTGCCGCCCAGCCGGGTGAAGCGGGTGAACTGGGTGGGAACATTTGTTCCTGGCCCAAGCTCCTCCCGGCTTGAGGGATTGCTATGGTGCCCAGCCATGGCTGCCTGTAATGGCAGGGGGGATGGGGCGATAACAGCATGGAGGGCCTGGCCGGGCGGCTGCACGTTGCTCCCCTGCCCCAGGGCAGGCTGCCGGGACACGTGTTTCGCAGTTGGTGAGGAGAAGCCCTTCCCCCACCGGTAGTGTTAACTGATGTCTCAGCATGTCAGTTAACACTCAATGACTCAGCTCCCATTGATTAGTAAAGAATCCCACCACATATTTAACCATCATATTGTCATTTTTCCTTATAGAAGCACGGTGACGTTAGGCTCTGCTCTCTATTTAAGGAACAAATAGTACTTCATCTATTGAAGCCTTCAGCAGGTCCTGGGTGTAGGATAAACCTTCAAAGCAGCTTTGCATATTCAGGCCCTGATTCAGAAAGCACGTTCACATGTAATTAAACCCAACCCCTATTCAATATAATAAACCTTAGCACATGCTCATGCCTAAATGAAGTCAATGGGATTTACACACATGCCTAAGTGCCTTGCTGAATCAAGGCCTTTCAGCTCTTGGTTGGAAGAGCTCATTAAGAAAACTAAAGGTGCATACTTATTCCCTTCAGTAAGTATGGCACTTATTCACTTCATCCTACCGACTGAGAGAGCTTGACAGCACACAGGTATTTCAAGTAAATTAACAAGCAACTCACACTCCTGAAAAACAATGTAGCTATACAGCAAGCCTGTTGCTACAGCAAAACGAAAATGGAGACAATCACAACACAAAAGCACAGAATGGACAATGGAAGGGAGTGCTTGAAATACTTAGTGAGAAGGAACCTACAGAAAAGCTTGATTGGCCCATCTTACCAGGAAGCAGAAGGAATAAAAGAAAAAAGTTAGTGGTGGTTAGAACAGCATCCTCCATCAGTTCATGATTTCCTAAGACAGCGTACCAATTTGATCACACGATACTTCACTAGTAAGCTGCCGGGGGTGTGTGTGGGGGGGATGCTCATTTCTGGCAGGCTTTCTATTGAGATTTGACACCCATCTTGCACTGTTGGGTCAATTCCCTTAGAATAGGCAGACTACAGCATGATGGCCTGGGTATACTGAATTAGCTCTGTGGAAAGCAGCAGTGTTTGCAATGATGCAGAGGGTTCCTAGGGTTATTTTTTTTAATAAGAGCAATAAATAATAAACCCAAATGAGTTGGTATTATCTAGTCTTATGACCCAGACATCTGTAATTGGCAAAGATGTTCACCTGGCTTTAGGGCAGGAAGATACCTAGGTTACAGAACATCTAAGCTTTCTGTTAAAGTAGGACAAGGATGGGGAACCTTCTCTAAAGCAGGAAGTGTATTCATTACAATGGATGGGCAACACCAAAGTCCATTTTAAGTGACAATCCATTCCTGGTTTTTCTCCTGCCCAGAACAGGTCAGGTAACAGACTGAGGAAGTCTGCCTATTTTGAGCTAGCACACAAATGTCACAAGTAAGCCCCAGTTGAGATCTCAGAGACATATCTCTCTCTCTCTCTCTCTCACACACACACCCACCCACCCACCCTGGTTTTCTCTGGATCCAAAGCCCCAGAGAAATGCTACAGCCTCAACCCCTGCTATAGAATTCTGGAAAGCATCTGAAGTCCTGGAATAAGAATCTCCCAGCCTTGTGGATGAAATTTGCAGCGAGGACCAGAGAATCTAAGAGGACCTCCTAGGTACAGCCTCTTCTCACTAATGAACTTTGCTCAGACAACTGAGTGGATTTTAATGGGCCAAACTGCTGCGGGATGCATATTCCTCCTAATCACACATGACTCAAAAGAAGCAACATTAATTATAGCAAGACAATCCACGGAGAATGAACAGGCTGACTAAGCACCATTTACAGGGAGCTCTATGACAAAATCAAGCCAGTCGTGGTTGTGGATTAAATAAAGAAGAAAAGCTTAGAGGAAGTCATCTAGGAAGACAGGCCGGCATTGTGATGCCATTCCAGACTCTCCTTGCCACTCATGCCTTTTATCAGGGCAGGAATGAAGCTGGAAGTTGGACAGGATTCAAGAAGAAGAAGGTGAAAGGCAGCACATTCTGTAGAGTCACACTTCGCTAGCCAAAGCAGGAGGGATGCCAGCTCAGTATTCCTGCAGCACAGATGCTTTGAAATCACACTGTTGTTTTTATGTGACTGTCAGTGTAATCAGTGACTTCAGCTGTCCTATGGATTTGGCTGGCTTGATACATACAAGGCAAGCTCATTGTAATGCAGTATTTGGGAGCTCTGCCTCACACAGCATAATAACCAAATGCATGCTTTACGCCTCTGGATGCACTTAACAGTTGCACTGTGATTTTAATTGAAAACAAAATATATGGTAGCTTGGATTAAACACATTGGGAGTCATGCTTCATACCACATTATAACTGAATTTGTGCCATAATGAAGTTGTACTGTATTTAAAACATTCTTCTTTTTATTATTTTTATTAAATTGTTATTATTTATTTTATTTAGCACTTATATAGCACTTTCAGCATTCAAAGTGCCATAAAATCCTCCTTTAGTTCACCTCTGCAACAAGCCTGGGTGGCAGGTCATTATTATTATTATTCCCATTTTACAGACAGGGAACCGAGGCATCTGCCTTGCCCAAAACTACTGAGCGAGTAGCGAACAGTTACCAACTAGGTTCCGTGATAACCCTACTTCTCAGAACTTTCCTCCTCCAGAAGGGAAATCTATGTTGGTGCAGTAGTATAAAGAATTTGAAAGGCGTGAATAATTAGTTTTAAAAATGTATTAATTAATAGGGGCTCCCCAATGCTCTGCTTGCTACTATTCTAGATGTACAATAGGGATAGGGTTGCACCCAGGAATTACAATGGGTGTTTTCACACAGAAAGCACCCATGCCTCTCTGCCCTGCCTCACCCCTGGGTAAGCCGTCCGTTTAAAGGCGGTCTGCCAGATGTGCAGACAGAACAGAGGCGGGGCAGGCTGTCCCTACTCTGGGGCAGCCCTGTTAGTGGTGCTTTAGAACAGGGCAGCTTGGTTGGCTCCCACTCTCCTGCTATTTTGGCGTGTATGTAAGACCTGGCTGTTCCGTCAGACTTTTGGCGAGGGGTAGGGGTGGGGGGTTTCCCCGCATATTGTATTTTTAAATTGTTTTAAATTTTAAAAATTGTTTTATTGATTGTTGTTCACTGCCCCGGGCTGCCCTGTGGGCAGGAGGGGCGGGATATAAATTTTAAACAAACAAACAAACAAACCCTGGGGCACTGACTGGAGGCTGGGCTGCTGTGCATCTGCTTGGTAACAGCTGTTGCAGCTTTGCTCTTGGCCAGGGGTTTCCCCAGGCAACACCAGAGCGTTGCGGATGCTCTAGTGCGCAAGTCGATGGGGTGGGGGAGGGGCGCTGGAGGATCATCGGCCGTGGCAGCTACTAGGTCATTTAAACCCGACTCAGGTGGGACTGCAAGGGACTTGCACCCCTTGGACTTGCCCTGGGGGTGAGCACCCCTGTGTCCGCGTGAAAAGAGTCGGTGCGAACGGGGATCTGCTGCGGCTTCTCTCCCCCCGACATGCGCGAGAGTTCAGCCTACCCTTTCCTGTTCTGGAATAATCCTCAAACTGCTCTGACGGTGCAAGGCTGACTGAAACAAATGGGGCTTGGGCCAGGGCTGTGCTTCGAAGATCAGAGCCATGTTGGGGGCACTCACTAAGTGGCATTCACTTGCTGTATGTGGTCCCAGATATAGGTAGGGGAGTGTTTAAAACTATTATTGCTATTTTATTGAGTGTAAGCTGTCCCGAGCTGCCTGTGGCAGGAGGGGCGGGGTAGCAAAGCTTTTAATAAATAAATAAAATAAACAAAACACCCGCGAGAGTGTGCGGTTGTCGTGTTGGTCCCAAGTGACAGAGAGGGAAGCAAAGTGGTTTGAATGCTATCTTTTATTGGTCCAACAGCTGTCAGTGGAAATAAACCAGCTTTCAGGCCACACAGGGCCCTGTCTCACTGAGAAAAACCAGTGAGAGACAAGCTGAGGAACTTTAGCAATGTGCATAGTAAATGCAGACTTTACAAGAGGTGCATGAAATGTTGTTGTTATTAATATCGGGCAATTCGATGCTTTCTAGTCATTAGTGGAAATGTTTGGTGATTCATAATTGTTAATGATTATGCCCAGTGCTTTCTAATGGAGTTTTGCTAAGCAATTTATAATGCTAAGTACACAAGAATGTCAGTTAATGGCATTTGGAGGTTGCATCCGGACACCTGAAAGGCATAGAAAAGGGAAGATCTTGCCTTCCAGCCCAAACTATTAGCAGGTACCTCAGACGCTTTTCTATTGACAGAACCAGATAGGACAGAATCTGTTTGACCAAATCAGATCTCTCATTGTCAACCACTGGGGAAGTTATTCTGTTTATACTTAGCTGAGGTCACTGTCATGGCATTGCGCTGGCACTGTAGTTTGGTCAGGTGTCTCCGAGTACTTTATAATAAAGTGATGGGCCATCTCTTCGGTTTTTTAATCCTGACCAATTTTTAATCATTTCTTGGACTCTGATCAATTCTCTCTCTAAGTTATTAGTCATGGGTTTTTTTTTCTTTTCTTTTATGATTGCTTATCTAAGTTGTGAGGCACACCAGAGAGGTGGGAATGCCGCTTTCACCCTTCTTACCTGCTAATCCTGAGTTGAAAACCACTGTAGGGGAGGCCGTTCCTGGCAGAGGAGGCGCCGATGGTGGGGGTGGGGGTGGAAGTGGAGGAGCCGGTGCCGTTTCTGCAGCTGGGCCAGGAAGGGGAGGAGGTGGAGGAGGTGGAGGGGGTGGGGGTGGCATTGGTGCTGTCACAGGACCGTTTTGTACTACAAAATGAAGAGACACATTACTTTGGAAATCATCAATCCAAATAAAGAGACTACATACAAAAAGTTACCCCCAAAAGCATTAGCAACAAAAGCTTACTATTACTTAATCAGATCCTTGGCTGGAGTAAACTGGAGCAGCTGACATTAAATGCCAATTAACACCAACTATTATCCAACCCATGGTCCCCAGAGTTACACATGAGCATTTCACAGAAGAGATTGAAGACTAGATGTAGGCTGCTAGTCGATATACAGGTTCATGTCTTTTGGGGATTTGTCAAGTTGGATGCACTAAATCATGTTGTGCCCCAACTACATTTCTCTATCAACTTCCAGTTGATCAGTTATACTCCTCACCTGCGTCACATGCTGGTTCTAATGGCGGTAAGGGAGGAGGAGGTGGGGGCAATGGTGCTGAAGATGCAGCCCCAGTTACTGGTCCCACACACGTGCTAGTTGCAGTTTCTGACCCGGATGGCAATGTTCCAGAAGCCACCGCAACAGGGAGAATGGAGATGTCACCATCACCTTTCTTCTGAATTTTAATGCTCCCTTGTTTCTCCAGTTCATGGATCTTTTTCTCCAGGGTTGATTGCCGCTGAATAGCTTCCTCTTTCTCTTTGACCATTTTCCTCAATGTGTGCACCTGGGTATTAGCGTCTTTGTAAATTTCCTGCAAAAGAGTCCAAGGTGAAGCATTAACTCCTGCTCAAATGACAGAACAGAGTAGCACTAGGAGCAGAAGAACAGTGTGGTTCTGCATTTCCTACTGTGCTCACGCATTGTCTAGTAACATGTTTTGATGAGTGCCATACCTCTTCATTTGTCCCCAAGTAGGTTTGCATTGTATTTCTTCCACAAATCAGTTCTGTGAATGTGCACCTGAATGATTTGTATACAGAATCCCAACTCACGGAGGTATTGGGTTAGTAAGTTTTGGTATTAAAATGTCTCCTATGTAGGTTTTTTAGGACTGTATTAATCCTAAGTATCTAGTGCGGGCATGCTGGACAGTGGACCAGCTGAACCAAGACCTTCCCATGGTCCAGCTATGCTACCAAACTGGCTGCTTGATCTTCTGCTGAGTAAGTGACCAACATTTGGCCCCTTTCCTCCTTTGCCCTGCCTAGGAGTGAAGGTTACAACCAACTGGAATGATTATGTAGCTCATGGACTCCTTCTCCAAGGGAAAAATCAGGTACCCATAGGCTATTGGCTTCTAAGTGGTAAGTTTCCATGTAAGATGCAATATATCGTAGTTACATTTAACTACATTCATGTATCAACATTCTTTGTGCGTGATTCTGAATTCTGCTTGCACCTGAACCTGCTGGGGTCTAGATCCTTCATCTGCTGAAGGGAGAAATACCTAAAGCCTAAAAGGTGAATAAACACATTAGGTGTAATCGTCACCCAACCGCCATTAGGTTTGCTATTTTAATCCCACTGGGCAAGGACCTGTCTCTAATAATAATAATAATTGTAAAGAACCAGGTACACTGCTTGTGCTATATAAATGCATCATCATCACCATCATATAATATATGCTAGGTATGATAGCATCAAAAGACTCAGCAATATGGCTGCTTTTGCACCTGCGCGAACAGATCATTTGAAGGTAGGGAGAAGGGGCACGCATGGAAATCAGGCGTGTCTTTGATCAGATGTGAATGCCCGGAGGTGGGTGATTGAAGATTTTATGCATGTTTACAAGGGCGATTAACAGAGCTGGATTTTGCAGCTCAGTCAATCACCTTTGTAAGCACGCATAAAAGCTTCAGTCACCCATCTCGGGGCAGTCACACCTCATCAAAGATGCGCCTGATTTGCATGCACGTCCCTCTCTGGACCTTCAAACGACCCATTTGTGCAGATGTGAAAGCGGTGTATGTCTCTACAGGCTGACAGGAAGGAACCACCGTCTAACCATATGGACTGTCAGAGAATATCATAGCTAAAATAGATCTCAGGGCCCAGGTCTCAAACTGGCATCTCTAGAATTCCTGAATGGTGGCTGGCTCTGCAGTACCGGTGCCACACCTTGCCTTTGGCTCAAAATGTTTCCCTATAGGGTTTCTAGGCCACACCACTCCAGACTTTCAAGATGTCATCTTATTCCGGTCTTGCCACATAACTCCCCAGCTCCACCCCAGCTTCCTGCCCGGTGCCGGTTTTGCTACAATGCCAGTCAGCAGCTATCAGGAGCTGGGCAGAACAACACTTCCTGTCCCAGTTTCAGCCTGCTTCTGGCTTCCTGCCCTGGACCTGGTCCCACTCCTTACCTCCTGCTCGAACCTGACTCTGTTCCTCATCTTCTGCCTTGGACCCTTGCCTCTTGACATCTGATTATGCCCCACGTGCCCTGTCCTCACAAGAGATATGCTACCCAACACCATATACCACAATAATTCACAAGTTTTATTCCCATAGTTTAGACACTCATGGCAAATACAGTGGCTACCACAGACCAGTGTGATGCACTGTAGCAGCTGCATATAAGTCCAATTATGTGTGTGCATCACATGTGTGTCTAACTTATGGCATTTGCACCTACAGGCAATTAGTAATGCAAAACTAGAAGCTTTAAAAAAAATAAAATCATGTCCTTAAAGTTTGCAATATTGGCAAGCAACACAACTATAGAATACACAAAACAAACAGGAAGACTTCCTCTCCACGTACTCGAATAACATCCAGTTCTTTGTTCCTCTGCATAAGTTGTTTTTCCAGTTCCACAATCTTGGCCATGGCTTCATTCTCTGTGTCTTGTAACTTTTCCGATAACTACAAATGTAAAAAAAAGGGATTACTGGTGACAGATTTCATAATTGAAAATATCAGTGAGATTTATGGGAAAAGTGGAAACCTATTAACACTGGACTGAAGCTAGAAATCCTTACTTAGATGATGCTCCCATGGAAGTCATGGGTATTTTGAGTGAATAAGCACGGAGTAAAAGACTCCAGGATTTTGGCCCAAGCATATTTAGGAACTAGAGCATAAAATTCTCTGTTAAATGTCTTGTTGATTGTAAAGGCTATCTGCTAAATGAAACCAACTGTCAGCCCATGCACACTGCAGCTATGAGCTTGTCCAAGAGAAGGAAGTTAGGACACTTAGCAAGTTGTAAGTTATGGAGAGACTCAAAATTAGGTCCCTGTAACGCTATCTTTGAAAAATTACTTTGCACCAAGAACGATTGCGGTCATTAGGAGCCATGCTTATTATCTCTCAACTTCTGTATTTCACCAGGGAAAAGCTATTTCTTCTTTTTAATTGGCAACCACCCAAAACTGAGCCTGCAGTCTGAAAGTCATTCTCTGTTCATGCTGATTTCTGCATTATCTCTATTGATACTAACTCAAGTGAGGGGTGCAGAGAGGTCATTATGGAGCAACAGATTTCCACATCTCTGCAGATTCTGCAATCAGAACATAATTAACAATCTGTTAATGATGCTTAAGTCTGAAAAAGAATCCAATATACTTCACACAGCTGAATAGGCTGCTCCCTCAACCACCTTTGTCCCTTTTCCCTCGCTGCCCTGCACACCTGGAACTCCCTCCCTGCCCTCGTCCGCCTTGCCCCCACCCTCCACACCTTCAAGTCCCTCCTAAAAACCCACCTCTTCCGCTCCGCCCTTCCTAATTCCAGCTAAGCATCCCCACCTGTTATCTGCATACTCCCAGTTACTGTAGCCAAGACAAGAACATGTACCTGAGCTCTCGCATCCTCATGAATGTTGCATCCCTTGTTTCTCCCTCTGTTCCCCCTTCCCTGTCTCCCCTCCCCGGTCTTTGGATTGTAAGCTCTCAGGCAGGGACCGTGTCTATCTTATTCTTTGTAAAGCATCAGGTACATCGCTGGCACTATATAAATGCTAATAATGCTAATAAATAATAATAATAATAATTAATAATATAATATACTTGTCGTTCTAGTTGGAACAAAAGGTAATAACATATTTTTTTAGTTACGATGCTGAATACATAGGGAAGAGATCTGATGGGTACGTTTTTAGCAGAAACATTGCCAAACGGTGGGTTGGGTTCTCATTCCATCGACGGATGAGGTCACAATCCAACTGATACTAGATATATTTTGCTTGTCTGCTGCTGTCTGGGGTCATGGAATTACATTTAAATCTCAACATGAAATCATGCATGAAAAATCTGGGGAATGACTGGTTTAGCAAGACACATCTCAAAGCAGAAGTAGACAGTCTTGTAGTCAATGAAACTGTCCTTGAGAAAGAATGTTAAGAACATAAGACCATAAGTAGTGCCATACTGAGTCAGACCAATGGTCCATCAAGCCCAGCATCCTGTCTCCAGCAGTGGCCAATCTCGACTGAATGGGAGAAGAACCAACAGTCACAATGGGCAATCCATTTCCCGTTGTTCCCTCCCAGCTCCTGAAAGTAAGAAGTTCATTTGGCTAATACCCATTAATGGACCTACTCTCCAAGAACTTATCAAGTCCTTTCTTAAACCCAGCTATACTACTGGCCTTGACAACGTCCTCTGGCAACAAATTCCATAAGTTAATTATGTGCTGTGTGAAAAAGTACTTTCTTTTATTTGTTTTAAATCTGCTGGCAGCAAGTTTCATGGAGTGTCACCTAGTTCTAGTACTATTTGAGGGAGTAAATAACCGTTCCCTATCTACTCGTTCCATGCCACTCAAGATTTTATAAACCTCTCTATCATGTCGCCCCTCAGTCTTCTCTTCTCTAAACTGAAGAAGCCTCGCTTTGTACAGAAGCCGCTCCATAACCTTTATCATTCTCGTTGCCCTTCTCTGTACCTTTTCTAGTTCAGCTATATCTTTTTTGAGATGGGACGACCAGAACTGCACACAATATTCCAGGTGTGGTCACACCATCGATTTGTATAGAGGCATTATGACATCCTCTGTTTTATTCTCTATCCCTTTGCAAATAACTCCTAACATTCTGTTTGCCTTTCTGACTGCTGCTGCACAATGGGCTGAGGAATTCAGTGTATTGTCCACAATCACTCCCAGATCCTTTTCCCGAGTGGTAACGTCTAGCTTAGTACCCAGCATTGTGTACTCATAGTTTGGGTTATTTTCCCCTATGTGCATCACTTTGCACTTGTCCACATTAAATCTCCTCATCTGCCATTTAGATGCCCAGGAACCCACTCTCGTAAGATCCTGTTGCAGTTTTTCACAGTATGCTTGTGTTTTAACTACCTTGAATAACTTGGTGTCATCTGCAAATTTGATCACCTCACTCTTAACGCCCTTTTCCAGATCATTAATGAATACATTAAACAGCACAGGTCCCAATACAGAACCCTGGGGCACACCACTTTTTACATTGTGAAAACTGACCATTTGCTTCCTATTCTTTAACCAGTTACCGATCCATAGTAAAAAACTACCTCCTATCCCATGACATTTTAATTTTCTCAAGAGTCTTTTAAGTGGGACCTTATCAAATGCTTTCTGGAAATCCAGGTACACTATATCTACCAGGTCTCCCTTGTCCACATGCTTATGTACACCCTCAAATAATTCCAACAGATTAGTGAGGCATGACATACCTTTGCTAAATCCATATTGACTCTTCCCCATTAAGCCATGTTTATCAACATGCCCAGCGATTCTGTTCTTAATGATAGTTTCCACCATTTTGTCTGGCACAGATGTCAAGCTTACTGGTCTGTAATTTCCAGGATCACCTCTGGATCCCTTTTTAAATATCGGGGTTACATTTGCCACCCTCCAGTCCTCAGGTACAGTGGCAGATTTTAGAGATAGTATACAAATTACTAACAGGAGGCCTGCAATTTCATATTTGAGTTCCTTCAGAACTCTAGGGTGAATACTATCTGGTCCTGGTGATTTGTTAGTATTTAAGTTTGTCAATTTGCTCTAGAACCTCCTCCAGAGTCACGTTGATTTCTGACAGCTCTTCCAATTAATCACCTACAAAGTAAGGTTCCGGCATGGGTATTTCCCCAACATTCTTTGCAGTGAAGACTGAAGCAAAGAACTCATTCAGGTTCTCTGCAATGTCCTTTTCCTCCCAAACCATCCCTTTCAGCCCCTGGTCATCTAATGGTCATATTGAATTTTATTTGTGTTTTTATATTGTAAGCCGCCCTGGGCTGCCTGATGGCAGGAGGGGTGGGGTATTAAGTTGAAATAAATAAATAAATAACAGCTCAACTGTCTCTCTAGCAGGCTTCCTGCTTCTGATATACTTGAAAATGTTTTTATTATTAGTTTTAACATTTTTAGCAAGTTGCTTCTCAAATTCCTTTTTGACCTGCCTTATTAACTTTTTACATCTACTTTGGGAATGCTTATGCTCTTCCCTATTTACCTCATTGGGACTCTCGTTCCATTTTTTAAAGGATGCCTTTTGGGCACAAAAATAGCCTCTTTCACCTCACCATTTAGCCACACAGGCAGACGTTTGGTCCCCTTCCTAGCTTTTTTTTGTTTTAAAGTCAAACTTCTGTGTTTAAATCTGGAGTAAAATTACTACAGCATGGAGAAAAATGATTATCCTGCTGGGATTTCTGTTTGTTTTTGTTTCATAAACTATGGCAAACACTCTGCCTGATGAGTAAATAAGGTCTGACTTTCCACTCCAAAATATTTTTCTTTCTGTAACGCAGTAATGTTGGAAACCCACATCTGGTCAATTTGAAAAAATCTCAAGGAGAAATCTAGGCATCAATGGGTCGAACTTTATTGGTTTTGCTGAAAATCAGAAATCCCCAAATAGACTGACCCATGTGATCTCTTTACATACTTTTCCCATCCCTTTCAAAGCACTGATCTAGTACAACCAATAGAACTGCAACATGCAAATTATCCAGAGAGAAAAGATTGGTGAAATGGTGCAAGATAACTCTGATGTCATAATGACCACACCATTTATTTATTTATTTAAAATTTATATCCCGCGCCTCCTGCCCACAGGGCAGTCCGGGGTGGCGAACAACATTCATTAAAACAGTATACATTTTTTAAACAATTTAAAAATACAATATGTGGGGGAAAAAAAACCCCACCCCTACCCCTCACCAAAAGCCTGATGGAACAGCCAGGTCTTACATATACGTTAAAACAGCAGGAGAGTGGGAGCCAGCCGAGCCTCCTCCGGGAGCGAATTCCACAGCACAGGGGCGGCCACCGAAAAAGATCTAACATCGGTGGTCACCCGCCTCGCCCGGGGAACCTCCGAAAAGGCTCCCACGGACGATCTCAAGGGTCGCACGGGCACATGGGGAGTGAGGCGGTCCCGCAGATAAGCAGGGCCCAGGCCATGAAGGGCTTTAAAGGTTAAAACCAGCACCTTCAACCTGGCTCGGTGCTTTATAGGCAGCCAGTGCAGAGCCCGGAGCACTGGTGTCATGTGCTCCCTGTGACCTGGCCCCGTCAAGAGATGGGCCGCGGCATTCTGCACCAGCTGCAACCTCCGGACCAGCTTCTCGGGCAGCCCCACGTATAGCGCATTGCAGTAATCCAGCCTCAAGGCGATGAAGGCATGGATGACAGTGGCGGGGTCGGAGTCTGAGAGATACGACCGAAGCTGCCGGACAAGATGTTACCGGGGGTGTTGACTTCACCCTAGATGGATCTGTGGCAGTTGGGGTGGAAGAACAGTTGAGGATGGGTATTTGATTGGCAGTCGGTGGCTGGTCTGGAAAGTAGGGGTCAGCAGAAGCTGGCCTGGGTTAAACTGAGGTTGAGCAGGATATAAATATAGTTTGCTCTAGGCTAGAAGTTCCCATACGTTGAACTGAGACCAAAATGGGGTCATGATCTTGACTGATGTTTCATGTACTTCATCTGGCAGGATCAGAGAAATTTATTTAAGTCTAAAAATGGGTTTATGCTGAAAAGAAGTCTGGGAAGTACTGCTGTAGGAGTCAATTCTCTTTGATTTAGCCTTAGGCTCGAACTACTCCTAAGTTAAAAGCTCAGCTTACACAAGCAAGAAAGTCTACTAGATTTAAAACAGGGAAATCATGTTTTCTAAATGAAATTAATTGCCACCATCAACATATGGCACAGAAAACCTAAAAACACAAAAGTTTATCAGAAATGTGTGCCATGTTGCAGAGCTCTCATTACTGAGTCATGTGAAACACCTGCACCTTTATATTTAAGGGTGCTCAGTAGTTTGCTTTAAGGAGTGCAAACCTCTGTCTGCCCCCAAATCTATCCCATTTCTGCACTGGCCACAGGTCTGCTGCTGAGAGGTTTCAAATGCAGATGCCCATGTTCCCTTAGTCTGGTTCTGCTTTGTGCATACTTATTACTTAGTGTATGTGTCAGAAGTTGCACTGAGTTCTAACTGTACTTTTATGGAATGAAACATTTGTCTACTTTATTTGGGCTGTATTCCTAATAAATTTGCAGTTGCTATGTAAATTAGTTTTCCCAGTCCATAAGATAGCTCTCCATGGGCTCAGACTGCCAAGTGATTCCATCTGGAGCTGTAATTCAG
Source organism: Sphenodon punctatus (assembly GCA_003113815.1). Taxonomy (NCBI): domain Eukaryota; kingdom Metazoa; phylum Chordata; class Lepidosauria; order Sphenodontia; family Sphenodontidae; genus Sphenodon; species Sphenodon punctatus. The sequence goes on along the minus strand of QEPC01012468.1, from coordinate 3,632,425 downwards.
CTGAAACTAAGTACTGTTGTTTCAAGTTGACAAGAGCTAAATCTATGTTGGGCGAAGGCAGAACGAGCTCCTTGGAGCGTAGCCAGGTAAGTCTGATCAGACTATTGGGTACTTCCCTGTTACCTCAGAATCTATGTTCCATGTTTATTGACTCTTATTGGGTTTTGGATCACTATATTAAGATCTTGACCTATTGCCTTCTCCACTCTTGCATACGTAACACTTGATGGTTCATCTAGAGGCCTCCGACCTCACCCGAGTCCAGTGGTCTTTAGTCGGGTGCACTCCCTGCCTTAGGCCCTCAGGCTCAGACTAGACTAGACTTCCTAGCCGTGAGAGGCCCCAGCCCTCGCAGGATGCAGTGGTGTCATGGTGCTGCGGGCATGTTGGAAAGGGGCAGGAACATCGCACCTCCCTTTCCCTGACACAGCCCGATCTCTTATAGATTACTCCATGGAATGGGGAAGGAAGCACACCTGATCTATTGGGTCTGGGCTCAGGAGAGCCTGGCTGTATCAGGCCTAGATTTCTGGCCAAAGAAGGTAGATCAGGGATTTTTCAAGATGTGCAGTTACCTCTGTCAACATATAGCAAGCAGGAAGAATGGCTGGTGATTAAGGCACTGCACTTGTTTGCCTATCCTGAGTACATCCTTCATAGCCTGCAGCAGGACAAAGAAAACTTTGGATTTTTATGATCAGCAAAAATGCCCCTGTAACTTTATTTTAAATCCACACCCATCACGCAAGCCGTTTCTGTGACACTCAGATTATCTCTTCATCAGGAACAGTACAGGGCTTTGACTCGCTCTTCTCCAATGTTCCCATACCCACCTGAGCTAACCTGTGCTTATTTGTCCTGCGGAGATTAGAGTTTAAAGGGTCGGGCATGCAAAGAGAGACAGAGTTCAAAGAACTAAGGCAAAAGGAAAGGACAGTTTGACTGTTGTACTTACATGAGATATATTTTCTTCCAGTTCTTCAACCCTTTCCAAGGCTGCATTCTTGGTTTCAGCATCTTCCAGCAAAGCTCCCACATCAAACACGTTGTCCAGATAAGCTTGAATCTGCACCTGAAGTTTATCACTCTCTGTGTGTTTCAGCTTCTGAAAGCCCAAGGGAAGAGAAGTGTCATCAAGCGTATTCAGCAGGGTGCAATAGCAGGAGCATGGATATCCAAAAGGCAGTCGGATTAGGCTTTGTACCCATGGTTGATTAAAATGCTTAAGTTTTGAAATGTTTGAGAATCATCAATGACAAATAAACTGTGAGGAACACCCAAAATGCAGAACTTTAAATTAAAATAAACAGGAATGAACTCTGCATTTCACAACCCAACACTGAGATGCCATGTAATTCCACTTGTAGGGTTGGGGCAAATCTTGTGGGGTGTGTGAGCTGAGCAGCCCCACTCAGCTCTGGAAGGAATATTTGGCAGTGTAGACAGCCTTTTCTGATGCAAAAGAGAATCTCTCACCTTCTCATCCCTTTCAAGGTAGCTTGCCTCCTGAGGAGGCAGTTGCAGATGTTAATTGCTGTGTTCAGGAAAGCAAACACAACCCAATTATTTCTGGCCTCTTAATAAAAGGCAAAAAAGCACCGGACATTTTATTGTCTTGGCACACAGGGAGTGAGGCCCTGTATCTTTTTTTCTCTTGTGCTTCCCTTGCTTGAACTGATCTAAAAAACCAATATAAGAGCTGAATAACAAGAAGTTGGAAAGAGTCTACAACTGGATTTTGTTGCAGACGAGTTGCAGCTCTTGTGCAGGTGGAAGATCACCTATCCAGAGAGTGCTCTGCTCAGGGTTATACAGTGTAAAATATCCCTACTGGTGAGCAGAGGAGTAGTTCTGCATCTGTTACTGCAGAGCAGAGCCAGAAAGCTGCAGGAACAGATGAACTTCCTTCTAAGCAACAAAAATGCTGTTTTCCTTTCAAACTGCCTAATATAAAACACTAGGGAAGAGGAGGAAAAATACAGAGAGGGGAATGGGATATAAAAACAGCATTGTTTCAGACTAGAACGTTTTCCAGAAGGTGCCGTTGAATCTCTAACAATTAAGGAAAACTATCCCAGTTCAATAGGTCAACATGCTCTTTTCATTCTTCCTGACTAAAATATTTAACTTTCAGTGCTCCTAACATGCACTGTCCTATATTGTCCTAGTCAGAAAATGTTCCTGACTAGCCAGACTTGGCTACCAAGGAACATTTAAACATGCCTCAAGTCCTGAAGCAGCCCCACTGGGTTCAATAGGACTACTCACAGGTTAAAATGATAATGCCCCTTTCTGAACCAGGCCGCAAAATACTCAGCTGGACAAGTTCATTGGCCACCCCAGGGATGAATTTGGTCTCTGCTTCCAATGCAGAGGCATGGCTTTGGAACAAGCTTAGGTCTGAAGTAACAATGATTGTCAGCCTTGTATAAGACTAGCCCATCACTCTCTGGACAGATAGATAATTCATCAGCAACTGGAAGTAACAGAGAAATGTATTGTTTTGAAAAGGAGTAAAATAGGTGCTATTTCTTTATTTTTCAGCTCCCACTCTAAAGCTCCTTAGTGGTTCAATGGAGTTAAAATGTAGCGTGCCTCTATTTTTCTGCCTCTCATTTTAGATTTCCAATGCTGGCAGGCATGTTTTTGAGTGAGCTCAAGTGCAGTTCCATACAGGAAGTCCCCTCTTTCTCTAAGGGTACAACTATATGTAGAGCACTAACAGATCCTTGAGAAACACCCTTACCAAGCTGGCATGTGCAGGCAGGCTTACTGAATCTTTAAACACGAGGATGATGGTGTTAGGGACAAAAATAAAAAGAGGAGAGGCGAGAGGGGAAATGGAAGAGGATCCAGCAACACACATGGTTCTGTCAACAACACAGAGTGAGTTTCCAAACAGGTATCGGAAATTACTTCCTCTTTGCTGCAGCTTTCCCCTTATAATCAGGTAACTCTAATTGTAAATTTATTCTTGCTGCCCACAACTGAGTGTTTCTGGAGCCGAGGGGGGGAGGAGTCATGCAGCAGAGTTTCCCTGTCTGAGTAATGGAGCAGAGAATAAATGACAATCTCCCCGAAGCTGACACAGCTGTGGCCAGAGTACCGTGTCATTCTCTCTCATGCTGGTCTAAGGCTGCCAGGACATCTGAAATGGATTCAGCTGCCTCAGCAGAGAGGTCATTATACCGGAGGTGCGTGGTGTCAAGCTTTCAGGTTCTAGCTCCCTTGGAGCAAAGGTTACTACACCAGAAGTGTGCGCAGCGTACGGTATCCCTTACCTTTGGCACAGTAACTGGTTATTCATTCCATCCAAAAATGCAGAGTAAGAGCGTCTATGCATTCCAGGGTCTGTGCTAAAAAATTCCACCAGTGAACTGCAGCAGTGTAAGATGTCTGCAAAATCCATGGCACCAACCGTGGTGCTGGAGAGGATGCAACCAGCCATCATAGGCCTCAAAGAGGACAGTGTTAATTTGAAAGAGGACTTGGCTTAAAAAGAGGGGGATAGCTTAATCCAGTGATCTCCTCAAGTTGTTATGGCAGCTGGGGCTCCTATTGAGTCTATAAAATTGTAAAGCGGTCTCCCTCCTTTCTCCCGCACATGGCATTAATTAGAAAGGGTTGAAATGAAATCCCTGGAGTAGGGCTGTCTTGATGGCAAATGGAGGTGCAACTTGGAACCCTCCAAACTGTTGTGTTCAAGTCTGAAACCCCACCTCCTCTAGTGTTGCCACCTCTCACGGTTTGAGTCTTGATACTTCCCTAGGCCGAAGTGGGAGTCTCCGGGTCAAACTGTGAAAAGTGTCAACCCTAGCCTTCCTCAGTTGTCACTCAAGATTAAATACTACTCTTGTCTGATAAGAGTAAAATCAGACCATACTCACATCCAAATATTCATCCAGGCCTAATTTTGTAAATTCGTACTGGAGATGAACTCTGAAATTCATGTCTTCTACCGAGTGGACTACAATGTTGATGAACTGCATGCACGCCACCTGGAAGATACAATCAGCACAGAGTGAAGTCATTATGCAACATGGAGGAATCCTTTCTTTTCCACCGGAACAGAGAATTTGTCGTACTCCATCAGAATACTCAAACACCTCCTCTGCCTACTATCTTCAGACTATAAATGATGCTTCAGACCCAGAGAGAAAAGATAGACAATCCAACTGATGAGGTGACCTTTTAGGGTTGATACATAACTGGGATTGGCTGCGCACTGCACATGAACTGTAATTTAGGGATGCATGAACGTGGTTCGGATGTTCGGACCGAACTTGGTCTGTTTGGACGACCGAACCGAACTTCCAAGCCGACCGAACTCGAAAATGACCCAACAGTTTGGCCGTGTTCAGGTGAGTTTGGGCAGAAAAAACGTGACTGGAAGGCCCAGGGAGCGGGAGGTAGTTGAGGAGCAGACTTCCTGGCACCAGGGGTGGAGAGGCTTGGAGTAGCAGCCAGCCTGCTCAATCACCATCCATTTTCTCCTCAGACCACTGGCTTGGCAGTCTGTGATTCGACATGGGGGGCGGGGGGCTAGGCTACACAGAGCCAATGGGGCTTGTGGTAAGGTGGGCGCAGCAAGTAACAAAAGTCATTGCCCTCCCCCCTTCCAACACCTTCTGAGCTAGCTACTGTTCCTGTCAGCAGGCGTTTTCAGAAGTCTCCCTCTCCTAGCAGTTTGTGTTCCTAATCCATTGCCATTCTCCTCCTAGTTCACCTATCCCACACATTTACCTCCCTAGTATCATTTATTTAGATTAGATTAGATAGATTTAGGTGTTATTTTTATTTTTTACCCATTCCTATGTTCTTTCTCCCTACCCTCCATTGAATCCTCCCCTCCTCCCTTTATATATTCCATCCCTGATTCCCTTCTCCTGTTTTTGGATTTATTTAGAGTAGGATTAGATTGATTTAGGTTTCATTTCAGTTTTGTACCCCTCCCTGTGTTGTTTGGTGTGAATTGTCTGTGTCCCCCCGTCCATCCGTGTGTGTGTGTGTGTGTGTGTGTGTGTTAGATAGATAGATAGATGTAGGAGTTAGCTTAGCTATAGAAATAGATAGAGATAGTGAGTAGTGATTCAGTTTTATAGTGTGTTTGTACTAGGTCTTTGTAGTCATAGATATTCCATTTAGTTCCATAGGTTTTAGAATAGTTAATAGCAGTTAGATTTAGTGTAGATATATATAATATTAGATAAAAAGTTCGAATAAAATAAATAAATAAATAAATAACAATATAACAAGACATAAAAATAACAAACTTATTAGTGTCGCAGGGTCAAACGATACAGATACCAAAAATAAAATCTTCAAAATTGGTATCGATATCAATACTGATTTCCGAATGTTCGGCCGAACCAAACTCGGTCGAACCGAACAACTGAACATCCAAACCATGTTCTGTTCGCACATCACTACTGCAATTGGCTGCTTTTGGTCATGTGGTACTAGGGGAACAGTGGTGTGCCATGTGTGAGCTCTTATTGGCTACTGTTGGTCATGTGGCATTATAGGCCAGCTATTGGGTGAAAAGAATTTCACCAAGTTTCTGCTGTGTCTCTGTCTTGATGCACCTGCACTGTCAATTGAGGTGGCAATTAAAATGCACAGACATTCCTGTCACAACCACTTAAGTGTGCATGAGCAAACTCATTTTCAAAATACTGCAGACTCGAGCACCATGGAAGCATGCCACTTTTTCATTGAGGTGAAAGGAAACCGCTGCATGTTAACAGATCGACTGAAGGGGAGATCTGCAAGGCACTGAAGGTCACTGTGCTTGGAATAAATGTGAGAGCATGGCCAGGATGCTATTCCCCATTCGTTGAAAGCTACTTATCATTTCTTATCTTTGAAAAGTAGCAGTTTTGCTTGGAACAAGCATGAGGGGGAGATGCCGTAGGCATGAGGGGGCGGCATATAAATATAATATAATAAATAATATAAATATAATTCATTGCAGCAGGCTGATTGCCATGCAAAGACAAATGGATTTCAATTGCAGGTGCTGTGGCTGGCCAGGGACCCCTCGGCTGAAAAACGGGGGGGTCAAGGATACACTGGCCTTTGCTCACATTTGGATGAGGCCAGATGTGCAGAGCAAACTGGGAGGCCTATCCTCGGAGTCTGCCTATGTACTCATAGGATGACACACACACAGCAGGGTTCTATGTATGCATGATGGAGTGGAGACAATGCACAACCCTGCTGTGGTTGCAAGTTCTGCAGAATGTAACTGTGGGAGCCCCAGGTGAAGGGAGAATGTGGGATCCAAATAAGTGAGTGTTTCCTTGAGGTTTGTGCAATGCCAGAAGTAAGGGGGGGAGTTGGTGGGTGGAATGGAGCGGGGAAGAATGCTTGTCTGTTTATTAGGCAGGCCACCCTAAGCCTGCGCATGGAGGCTGCATAAACGCACATGAAATACACACACAAGGGGGCTGGTGTGCCCATTCATTAGGCTCTGCATGTTAAACAGGTGACCGGGGGCTGCACGAAGTGAAACCAGACTCCAGAGGGCTACGGTCTCATTTGTTAACACCCTTAGAATACAATCCTCTGAGCGCATGGTTTCAGCACTATACTACATAGCGTCAGTGCAAATGCCACTGAAGTGAACAGGGCCGTGCCCGTGCTAAGTGCCAGCAATGGCACTATTCACCTTGAGGATCATGCCTGTATTAGAAGGGATAGTGAGAGGGTTATGAGGATAGAATGCTAAGTGCAAAATGCTGGGTTCAGGCAAATATACTCGGGAGGCCTTTTCTTTTTAATCTGCGAGTACTGTGGCTTTGTTTGCTAGACCAATTTCTGGCAGACATACATGCACACAGTTCTTATTTATTCCCATGGGATTATACTCTAAATTCCCACATGTTAAGTATCCCATAAGAGGAATGCTGAGCAACTCCACATACTGTCTGGCTTTGTAAGAGACTGAGTGGGGTTTGATACATCACAGGGGCACAGTAAATTCAACAGAGCAGTATTTTTAAAACAGAGTTTATTTGTACCATGTGTTTGCATAGCCTCCATATTGGATACGCGCATTCGCGCAAAACCAAAGTCTTGTAGTACTCTATTTCCAAAAACCTGTTAGTATGGTGAGCAAGAGCAGGTAGTTTTCAGGTGGAGAGCAGGGTTGGCCTGGACCAAACACCTCATCTTAAGTTTTAGGGGCTGAAGTCTAAATCCAAGTTTTTCAGCTTAGACCATTTTCAATCTAGGAAAGCCCCATGTGCAAGTAAACTAATTTCATTATCTCCCACTTAGGCCCTTTTCACACAGACACTCTAACACTGATAAAATTATTATTATAATAATTATAATTATTATAAGCATTTATATAGTGCCAGCGATGTACCTGGCACGGGTGTTACATTTTATTATACATGTTGCAGGGCTGCAGGTGTGCTCTATGAGTGCCCTGAAACATGTATAATAAAATGTAACACCCATTTTATCAGTGTTAAAAGTGTCTGTGTGAAAAGGGCCTTAGTAGTCAGGGAGATTATCTTTTAAAGTTTTCATTGTCCAACATTCTTTCTTCTCACTTTCACTTCCAGCCTTACCCAGTTGAACATTGACTGGGATGCTGTAGTAGGGTGGGACATGAACTTCCGACAAGATAACACATGCCCTAGAAGTTAGCACAGGCATGAATCTGATAAAAGTGAATGGGAACTGCACCCGTGCTAGCTGATAGCAGGCACGCAATCCAGCTGGCAGATCACAGTAAATCAATATAGGTCCAAAACCTTTCATCTGGAAAGCAACTCCATGACACTAAGCTACTATTTTGCTTTAATACATTTGTGGCAGGGAGCAGCCATCTGCCCTTTAAGAGACACATTAGTGGCCTGGAAAAACATACATAGGTGGCAAACCAATAGGCTAACCCCCGCCAGTTGCCACTGCTAGCAAAGCTGCAGGTGCTGCCAGCAAGGAGGGCCACACTAAAACTGGGCCAGCTGTGCAAGAGCGTGACTGAGGCTTGCCCTGGGTATAAAAGCTGAGCCGTGGGCTCAGTCTGGGAGAGACTTGTGAAGGCCCAGGCCTCTGTTTCCCAAGGATTCTTTAGGAAAGAGCCAGAAAAGGCTTTGTCTTGAGCTGGCCCTGGGACGACTATGCCTGGCCAGCAGAGGCTAAAGCAGCAGGGGGGTGGGGTTGCCTGGGTTAGAGAGGCTTGAGTTAGGCTGGTGCCTGAGCCAAGGGCTTGCTGGGCTACAGAGAAGAGTGTTTGACCCAGAAAGCTGGAGAGTTGGAGGCAAGGCACCTGGCTGAAGGACTGAAGAAAGCTAGCCAGAAACAGGGGCCTGGCTGGGCTAGAGTTAGCGTCTTTGGAGTTGCCACTGGCATTAGAATATGGTAAAGAGACTATGATAGTAGAGACCTTGTGTATATATGGTGGAGAGTTGTAAATAAAGAGACAATTTAGCTGAATTCCCATGGACTTGGTGACTATTTGGGCCTAACCCTGCCAAGACTCACCATAAGGCAGCCTGCTCTGCTACAACATTCTTACCACAATAGGGCCAAATGCTGTTTACAGTTCGGGCTTTCATCTTCCAAATATTTATGAACATGGACAATAATTTACAAAGTTACATTTAAAATGAAATTGAAACCATAATGGCAATAAATAAGAGCGCTTTCTCAAATACATTTTCAGTGACTCTTTCCTTTTTCCATTTCAGAACATTAGTTCACATTAAAATCCACTCCCCTCTCCAGGTTATGTCCATCAAGCAGCTATCATTCACTTGTAATTGCTCAAGTTTTAACAAAGCAACTTAGAGCCCTGCTTGACTCTTTGAAAAACCACCCTTCCCCAACCTGCCATGACTGATTTCTGTTTTGCTAATGAACTTTTGGCAAATGATGTACTTGCACTATGCAGGTGGCTCAGGAATTCTACGTGCAAAATCTCTCTCCATTGGCTCTTTCCCACATAGTCTAGCTTTCCCACACTGCTCCTGAGGCATATTTGTCATATGCTGTTTGTAACAGCATGTGGAGCTAGTTAGAACCAGATGGTGACAGAAATATCCGATCTGTCAAACCATTTGTCATTAATTCTCTGGCTTTTTTGTCTGCAGACCTGTAATATATTTAATCACTTGGGGGAAAATACAAGTAACACAAAGATGGTGATTTTATTAATAGACCAATTCCTGAAATCTTTTCTTAGCTGTGTTGTAATAATAATAATAATAATAATAATAAAAAATAATAAATAATATTTTTATTTTCATTTTTATAGCACACCCCTGTTTTTAAATGGCACACGGAGCACTTTACAATCATAAAAATATTAAAACAATATAAAATCAATTTAAAACAATTTAAAAGGGGAAGGTAAAGAGGGGAGCAGTGGATCCTAAAAGTACCTAGAGAATAAATTAGTTCTCGGGTGTTTTTTAAAGGTAAGGAGGGAGGAATTAAGATGGACATCTGGAGCAGGTTGCACCCTTATATTTGAATTGGAGGGGCCACTTCTTGAAATGGCTTGCTAAAGCCTTTGCTGTTTCTTCTATCTTTAGCTGAAAACATAGCAAAGATTGGGCTCTTGTCACTCCTCCGGCTATGATAGAAATTGTTGGACGGAGCCAAAGTACAGGAACTCTGTGCAACGTTTCCTTTCAAGAGTTTGTTCCATAACTGTTTCATAACATGCTGCTTGCCCTGTCTTTCCAAAAGTGAAATAGTGCAGGTTCTTGTGGGCTGAGAGGGAGAGGGTTAGATTAAGAGTCACCTGCAGAGTTGAGGCGAGTAGCCAGTTCATAAGACATATACAGGGGTCTATACAATAGTTTGGTTCTTTCTTGAGCTGAGGCTCTCTTGCGAGGGAAGAACTGAGCCGATGGGCTCAGCAGGGGCGACATATGTCCATACATCTCCCTCCCCTCCCCACCCTACTCCACCCCAGTGACCCGTTTGGCCCCGTCACGTTAGTTCAGGGGCCCGGCTCAGTCCTGGCTGCGGTGGCGGGCTGTCTCCAGATCAGGTAAGTCCATGGCAGTGCCCAAGCACTGTCATGTATGAAAACACACATAGAATAGACATTAGAGTAGTATTGCCAATGGCAGCATTGAAAAATCACAAGGCTGGCTTTAAAATCGTGAGATTTAAAAATTAAATAAATCTAGTGTCTCAAAAATTCAAGCTTTTTCCTGCAATTGTGATGACTAGAAACTTACTTTAAAAGTAATAAAGTTGAGATTCAGGACTGTGGCGTTGTCCTTAAAGCTCCAGATTCTAAACATCAGGGGAGACTGAATAAACTGCTGAGGGCTGACAACACAGCTATGAATAAGGAAGCCTATTTTGAACCATTTCCTTAAAACTGAGAATGTAATCACAGATTTATTTATTTTTTACTGCACTGACCCCAAACCCACAGCGTAAACATTTGTTACTGGGTGTTGTCATGTTCTGTTGGGTCCTCTTAGAGCTCAGATTTCTAGAGGAGCGGATGGCTCAGTGGATTGAGATTTGAGAAGTCTTTTAATATGATCAGGGCTCCGTGGATTGGAAATGAAGAATCCACGGGGCCCTGAATACGATCCTCCATCCACTTAGTGCCAAGACTAGTCTTTAGCACCAGCACAATTCCCATTTATTTCAATAGGATACATGCTGGCTCTCAAGTAGAGATGGGGAACCTCAGGCCTAGGGGCCAAATGCTGCCCACAGCTAATTTTTATGTGGCCCTTTTCCCATTCTTGGATCTGGCCTCTGGGATCCCTGCTCACGGCTTTCAAAAACTGAGTTCAGGATAAGGGAGGAGAGACGAGGGCATGCACATGGATAGGGGACAGATTCATGGCACAGCTCCATGATCTGGAGCTACCTTATTGAGTGCACCCCTTAAGCACCCCTGCCCCCAACTTTTCTGTGATCTTTAGAGCATGTATGTCAAAGGGACCCCTGGAAGGGAAAAAGTTCCCCACCCCTGCTCCAAGGCCTTGAGTTAGTGGTAAGCAGCTATAGGATCACTCTGTTTTTCTTTTATTTCTCCACCATTTGAACGTTGTTCAAGACATATGGTGTGTTCATACAGTTTTTACCTAGTAGACAGAAGGTTCTGTTATATAACCCATCCAACTGACTCTTGTGGAAGTCTCAGCAGAGAGACCGGGGCACAAATGGAGATGGGAACTAAACTATCTTCTCATGCTAAGGAGTGGATTTTCCAGTCAGAATTAAGTAGCTTGGACACGGCCAGTGAAGGGGACTTGCACTGATGCCTATGTTGGGAGTTGTTCTAGAAATAAAGAGAGGACTTCATTTGCTGCCAGTGCTTTCAAGCTGGCTCTTATTTAGTCCACTTCTTGTACTGTACATTTTTAAGGCCATTATTTTAGAGCTCTCATTCTATATAAAAAAACTTCATAATGAATCCTTTATAGCTTGCTACTGAAACTCAGAAAAGAGTGTTATGATTCATTGGTGTTTTGTGGATTTGCAATGTTGAAGCCAGTGTCTGATGCCTGAGCATGCCAACATACATTTCCTCATTTTTCTATTTTCTCCTGTGTTTCAAGGGAAGTGGTGTCAGTGAATAATTATACCCAAGCCAATTGAGGAACCAGCACTGGTGAAAAATGAAGTGTTATATTTATCTACATATCACGGGTGCTGATGATGGGGAGTTCCCTGTCTATGTATGATCAAAAGAATGGTAGAGAATGCTGGCGTAAGTGCACTAGACTCACCGTGTGTGTGTGTGCGTGTGTGTGCGTGTGAGAGAGAGAGATGCAGATCTAAGTGACATGGTCCACCTTTAGTTGAATCACTCGCTACTGGAGCCCTGCAGGCTTTACTCAGCCCAATGGAACCTGACTAATCCTGTCAGGCTTGATTTAGGAGCCTTCCTGGCCCAAGACCCTCAGATTTGGGTCAGGCTCCCTATGAGTGAGAGGTCCCACCCTGTGGAACACTGCCATGGTGCTCTGTGAGGGCCGGGCTACCTCAGAAAAGGGCGGGGTTAAAACATTCCTCTGCTCCTTGCCTGACGTGGCTCCGCCCCCATGGAGTGCTGTGATGTCACGGTACTCTGCAGGGGTAAGGCCACCCATGTTACATCAAGTCAAAGCTGAGAAGAACCTGGCTGGGTCAGGACTGAGGTTGGGCCTGGTTTTTCAGCCTGAGCAGGGCTCTATTCTCCACTCTTTTTCTTCATACTCATTCTTGCTTCTTTTAACAGATTGTCAGTGCTGTTGTTTTAAATAGTACGGAATAGCCAAGAGGCCTCATCATGTTATACACAAGACAAACACATGCCAAGATGTGATCTTCGATCCAAAGATGGTACAGTCTGAAAAGACAAGTAAGATAAAGAATAGGCAGGGGAAATGAGGCAAAGAGAACCTCCCAAAACATCACCACAGATCCGGGACAATTACCCTGGTCTCTCACTTCCCAGGCTGATGCCCTACTCACCTGTATCTAGAATCTGTAAAAAGAGTAGCCAAAAGGAGCTTCCTAAAACCATTAATGTTAAAACAAGAACAAAGCACAGAATGACCATTGGACTATTTTGAGAATAATGTTGCATAATTTGATAATGTAAGATTAGAAGACAGGACAATAGAGTTATGTTTAAACATACTGAATTTATGATTTAAAGGAATGTAATATAAAGGTCCAAAGTAATCAGTAGGAAATAGGAAGGGAAGTTGCAAAGGGAGAACAGGGTTTAAGGCCTGAAGTTTCCTGCAGCTGTAGTACTCACCATGAAGTCTATATTATTGTCTTCATTTCGGAAGTGCTCCATCAACTTCTCAAAGCGCTGCTTCTCCCCGCAAACCTGCAAAGGGATGACATAGCACGTCTGTTACACAACCACAAACTAGAGGGAGCACTAAAACATCAAACCCAGGAATATATGTTGATGATCAACCCTTTTCCACACTAGATGTCTCTTCACCCTTTCAGATGATTTTTCTTCATGACAAGTCTTAAGACAAACATTTTTGGGGGCCCCTCTTAATTCTGAAAATCATTTATGCTGCCAAACTGCAAGAAAGGAGATTTCTCTTCATAGTTCTTCACTTCTGCAATATTTAAGACATATTGTCAGCTGGTGCAAAGTGCTGTACAGTAAACTGTTATGCCATTTTACACTAGGTGAGGATCTAATGCTCCATGTTTACTAGCCAGTCATGTCATGCATTAGAACTGGTTTTATCCTTTACATGCTCCAATATAATAGGATGCAACAGGAGATAAAATTACAAGGCGGAAAACCAATGAAAGCGATCTCCTGCCAGGTCTGGAGGTGATGTGCATCAAACATAGTTAAATTGGTGTATCAGTGGAGTTCCACAACCATACAGAGGAAGACAGCAATGGAATACATAAGATAGGGAGATAAGAACATAAGAAATGCCATGCATCCGGTCTCTGACAGTGACCAACAACAGGCGCTCGAGAGGAGTCATAGAGATGTGACCCATCTCCTGCTAACCACTCCCAACTGCCAGTAGCCATGGTTTAAGCCTCATTTATGGCTCTTTTCCTTTATGTATCTAGTTTCCATTTGAAGCCAGTTATCGTGCTGCCTTTCACAGCCTCCTCTGGCAACGAGTTGCACAACTGTATTGTCCACTGAGTGAAAAAGTACTTCCCTCTGTTTGTTTTAAATCTGCTGTCATTTAACTTCAGAGCGCGTTCCCCCTGTTCTCTTATTGTGAGAAAGGGCAAACAACGGTTCCCTATTTACCTTTTCCACACTGCTTATGATTTTACAAACTTCGATCATAACCCACCCCCTTAATTGTCTCTTCTCCAAGCTAAATAGCCCTAACCTGCTGAGCCTCTCCTCATATGGATGTTGAGCCATCCCTTCTATCATCTTTGTTGCCTTTCTCGGAACTTTTTCCAGTTCTATTGTCTCTTTCCTGAGATGGGGCAACCAGAACTGAACACACCAGAACTATTCAAGGTGCGGTCGTACCAAAGATTAATAAAGTGGCATTATTATATTTTCTCTTATTTTCTATTCCTTTCACAATAATGTCTAGCATTCATTTTGCCTTTTGACTGCTGCTGTACACTGAGCTGATGTCTTCAAGGAACTATCCACAGTGACTCCAGACCCTTCCCCTGAGTGAATAGGTGACTCATAGGGTGGTATGCGCCCCCACACCCCAGATTTTCAGAAACCCTATAGAACCCTATAGAAACCCTGCCCAGCCCCCACTCCTGTGTCCCCCCACTATCGACAGTTACCAGTCACCTATGTCTGAGTGGTTAATATCCAGATTAGAAACCAGCATCAATAAATAATAATAAACCATTGTCATCCTGGTGCGTAGGTTAGGCTGCCATTTACACCCTTTCAGTATCGGACAAAAGAAACTAATTGTTAGGATTTTCAGCCTCAAATGGCATTTCCAAAGAGACAGACAAGATAGAAGTTCACCGAAAGTGAGACTGCAGTATCTTTAATTCTAGGAATGTGAGGAGCAGTGACTAAGTGCCATAACATGCATACAGATCAACTGGGAAGCAATTCCTTTTCTTGAGCCTTCCTGGCTACACAGCAAAGTCCTCTCAGAGAGGAACAAATAAATCTCTTCCTAGCACAGCTTCTCCATGAGCAGGTGCTTGCTGCTCCTGGCACTGCAGTTTGCACCCTGTGCTGTGCAGAAACAAACTAAGGACTTTCACCACAGCACAGGAGAAATATTTGTTCCTTCTCATGTGGCCCCACAGAAGGGGAAGCAGTTCAGAATTTTCTTTTCAGAGGGAGGCAGAAGCAGGGCACTAGCACAGCTTCTGACATGGTGGTAGTCATGTTGCCACAAAAAGATGAAATGAAGTTCTGTTTCAAGCAAATTATTAATCAAATTCAGCTGCTTCAAACCGCTCAGATATTTGCTGTGTTCCGTCCTCATCGGTTGGTTTGTTTTGGTTCAGCTTGATCACTCTGCGTTCTCTAACGCTATTGTGGATGTGCAATAGGCCAAATACACTGGCAAACCAAACGAAATGTTTTGGATGCGGATATAGATCCAATCCTAGGCTGCCTATCCAAACAGGAAAATAACATCTGTAAATAATACTGAACTGCTTATTTGTTTCACCACTATTGTCATCCACTTTTCTACAACCTGCATGTACCCTTAAGAATGCAACGGGCTGAATTTATTCCTAGTGTAACAGCATGACCCAATATAGCTACATGGTTCTTATTTCACTCAAATGCATTCAAAACAAAAATGTAATTGAACAAATAAATCAATAATCCTCAGAGAAAAGCAGTAGGATTCATGTGAAATGTAAACACAAATATGTTCTGGGAGAAAAATTAATGCATGGTAGAATGAAAGGGTTTATCCACACACGCTGCAGAGAGCCTGATCCCTGTGTGGCCCCGTGGTGGGCAAGCACAGCTGCCACACTTGTGGGCCAGTACGGGGAGCTGGGCAGACAGTTGCCCCCCTCCCCTTGATGAAGCTGCTGTTGGTGCTTCCATCAAGGCCAGGATGGGCAGAGGTGCCAGGCACATGAGTGGGTGCCTGGTTCTCCCCAGCTCCCTCCTTCAGCCCGACCAAAATCCTACCCCCAAGTCATGACATGACAGTCCACAGCCCACTGCTCAAAGCCTCACTGTGAATCTCACCACACAGCGGGGCAGAAGAAGCCTGGGCACACGGGCTGCCACATCTTGGGCAGTCTTATCCCATTTGGGGTAGGCTGCTACGTGATGTGTCCTTGGCCTTTTTCAAAGACACATTGCATAGCAGCCAGCTGCTTGCCTCACCCCGTGGCGGGGTGGGGGTGAGACATCTGGTTTCAGCCAGCCTCATGATGCACTGCATTGCGTGGTCCGGCTGCCCAGAGTAGGGTAAGGCTACTGAAGGCATGATAGCCAAGCCAAAGCATCTCGTGTGGCTGCACCCAAGGAGGTTATCTAGATTAGGGTAGGGAACTTTTTCCCTTCCAGTAGCCACTTTGAAAATTAATGCAAGCCCCAAGGGCTACACAGAAGTTGGTGTGGAGGTGCTCATGGAGAAGAGGGGCCAGATCATGGATCTGTCTCCTAGCCTTATGTACATGCCCTCATCTGAGCTCAATCTTTTAGTGCTTGGGGGCAAGAAGGGATCCAGAGGCCAGATCTAGGAACTGGAAAGGGGCCAAATAAAGACTAGCAGAATTTGGTTCCCAGACTTGAGGGTCCCTTTCCCAGAATTAGATGTTGCCATTTATTCAAAAAGCAGCAGCAGCAGAGCATAGGTCTGTTCGCTAGCTCATGGAAAACAACTTGAAGTTATTTATTATCAGAAGTAATTGTTTCCAGTTAGCTTTATGCTTTATGTTCTCCAGTGTGTTGCGACTTTTCAAACGTGTACAGTTACGTATGTCACTGGTTCTAAGAATCTCTAGTTCTTGTTATTGCTGTATTTTTTAAACCAACACTCTGATACATAGCATATGGACAACATTTCGAGAGAATCCTTAGTCTGGCTGATAATTTTTGCACTTGTAATTTTGCATGTGCAAATCTTTTATGCATTGGAGCACAATTTATGTGCCCAAATGACATCTAACTAAGCTACTTATAAATGCATTTTATGTTTGCATTTACAGAGCTTACATCATTTAAAGCTCACTTTATTGCTCTGTTGTGTGCATAAAACACTACGCTAAATCTGACTCTATTGTATACTCTTGGGAAGGGCATCAGTATCCATCACAAAGCTTCTTGGATCATGGGATTTTAAGTCATTCTCCAGGCATTAAATTATTATTGTTATTGTTAATTATATAGTGACAGCAATGTGCCTGGCACTGAACAGTTATTAAAACAGACCCAGGTCCTTGCCCGGGGTGAGGGGACATGAGGGCCTAAATCTAGGACATGAGTGAGTGTCCTCAATCTAGGAAATGAGTGAGGGGCTTCCATTGATGATGTTAGTGTCATCCTAGCGCACAGGTGCATCCAAGGACAGAACAGTTTTTGGTTAATTAAGCTGTCAACTCGTTTTTGCTGCTCTTGAATTCCATGATAAATTCCCGGCGATTTCAATGAGGAGAAAAATTATTTTTTCTAAAAGATTTCATATTTAGCAGAACAGCAGATACCTGAGCAGATGTACATCTGCTCCTAGGCCTGTGCTGCCGGAAGTGATAGCTTTTTACTGCCCCCTGACCACAAGATCTGAATATGCAGGAATGGAATACATGCCCAGTAGGTTTATGGCTCTATCAGCAGTGTGTTGCTGGGGAATTGTACAATAGCTGGCCCGCTGCGCTGCTGAAATGTTTCTTTTATGTAGGATCTGTAGAAATTAAATGTGTATCCCTGATCTTCTTTTTGGCTTCCACCCAGAAGAAGACAACTGTTTGGAAATTCTGAGAAGAGCTCGTCAAAGGGAGCCTTTTCCATGATCCCCATGGGCCTTTGGATCAGGCCATAAGAAGGCTATCGGATCTGCGAACCATAGGCAATATTCAGTTTCATGATGTTTTCAACTTCTGCCCCCAATTTCTCTTTTCACTGAGTGCAGGAAGCTCTTCCAAATGCTTTTAAATGTTATTAAAATGGTAACATTGTATCCTTCTTCCAAGCGAGCACTAGTTACTTGCTTTATAACAGAACATGCATGATGTATATGGCACATGTCTCCTCTTGCCACTAATGATTCCTGAACAGATTTTTTAAATATTTGTGTTCACAGCCTGATACCAGCAAGAGCATGGCTGTGTCAGTAAGTTCTTCCAGGCCATGAAAGCATGTCAGAAAGAACAGTTCAGATGAACTAGTCAGTTGTTTTACACTGTACATCAGGCCCTGGTTGTGCTGTCTAGCAAAGCTCCAAGCACACAGACAACAAAAACAGTATAAAACAAATTAAACTCACAACAAAAGAGACCTCTCCCCACCTTTCAGGACCATATTGTACTGAACAAACTGGTCTCTCACTCCAAGGGAGTTGGGGAACCTTCAGCCCATGGTACACAGCTTTTTATCTGGCTCCTTTCCAATGCCTCAACCTGGTCCATAAATCCAGCCCTTATCCTCAGGTATCAAAAGAATAAACTCAGCAGAAGAGACCAGAGACGAGGGCATACACTCACATATAGGGAATGTGTCCATGGCACAGATAAATAATCTAGCTTCTCTCTTTCTCCGTACGGAGCACAATCCCTTAATAACAGCATTGCCAACTCCAATCTGGTCCACAGAACTTGTACTAAATTTCAAAGAGACGCACAGGAAGAAAAGGTTCCCCACCCCAGGAATAGGGCATTAAAGTGACAATAATGCATTAAAAAAATAAAATAAAAGAACATACTTTGAATAGCAGTAAAAAGATTGCAAAGAATGTGTTTTCCTCAATGAAGGAAAGGACAAGATGTAAATTTGAATGAATAAATAAATAAATAAATTAAAGAGAAGAGATCCAGTCAACAGAAGTGGGTGAGATGGACCTAAGAAGGCAAACAGCACTGGAGAGAACTAGTCTGTTTGATGGTTCTTCCACAACAGAATTCAGCTAGTACTACACAGCTGGCAAAAGGAGTAGAGGAAACACAGATGGCCTTTATGGGGCAGAGGAAACCTCTCCGGAGGTGGAAGGAAGGGAAATGTTTGGAAAGCGATTGTTGTGGTTGTTAAGCTTCACAGTCCAACTCAGGCAGAAGATAGATGGTTTTCTACTGAAAGGATTTTCAAAAGTTTTCCTACATCACAAAAATCCTTGCTGGGAGTTCCAAATGCAAATTTTCACTGTGACAAACTGAACATAAATTGCTTCTGCTAAAGCTTAAGATGCTGTAATATGTTGCCTACTGACATCACAAAAAGAGCAGGCAAGTTCCTGCTCCCCCACTGAAGCAAGGCTTTACTTTGCTCTGCTGCAGGTGGTATTGGACATAAATATCATGCTTGTGAAGAATAAAATGCGGTTAGCTTAAGTTCTAGAAAGCTGCTGTGCATTTACTCTCAAAGATGTGACATTCTGAAGTGCATTTGGAGAAGAGGTCATAAACATCATACAATGCCCATTTTGGCCGAACCATTATTGGCAAATGCACAGCCAAAAGTCAAGATCTTTAAAAACAACTGTCCCGAAGTGGCCCAGGAACATCTTCAAAGAGATAGCTGAAAGTCAACTACATCTGTCACAATTTCTAGAACTTAAATATAGCTATTAGAACCAGGGCCAATCTATTTGTGGTGCACACAAAGCCCAGACATGGCTGACTGATTGATCGATCCAGTCTGTGCCTCATGATGGCATGCTTTGGGAGATGATAATGAAGAGCTGAGGGCTTTATGGTAAAATGGCAGCTGGGCTGTCATGCACTAAACGTACGGTAACAGTAGAATGGGCTCTTCACGAGTTTGGATGAGCCAGATTTCTATCTCATGTGTTCGACTTTGGGTCCTAGAGTCCCAGCTCTTCTAGTCTGTAAACAGATCCACTCAGCAGCCACACATTGGCCAACCATCTTATTAAAACACTCGCACCAAAAGGACAGAAGGTGCAAAATTCTTATGAAGTTGTAATCTAGATTTGGCTCTGTCAGGGAGAACAAAACATAGAATCCAAAAATCCATTAGGAGCTTGGCTGGGTACTGGTGGGTTAAGACACGTTGCTTGACTTCATAAAGAGCTGGGTGGTCAGTTCATCTTTATTGCAGACATTCACAGTGTTTACTATTAATATTCCAAGAATGTTTACTATTGCAAGAAAGAAGAATACACGGACCTCAAAAAATGCTATGATTTAGACACTCTGTCCCGTAAAATATTCCTTGTTATTTGAAGATATAGAAGCAAATTCAAGCTCAGACAGACATTAGTTTCTAAATAAATGAGTTTCTCTGATGCCACACCTCAGAAAAAAATGGCACTGATTTAAGTGTAAGCCTGTATATCATCAGCATACATATGGAAATAAACATTATGCTTACGCACAACTGCGCAATGATAAGACATATCCAGATCAAAGATTGAGTTCCAGGGGACCTTACATGAATGATTCCATACGAATGATGGGGGGGAAATGGTGTCATAAGCAAAAACTAAGTGTGGTTTGCTAATTAAAATTGAAACCAGTCAAACGTACTACCAGCTCAAGGGACAAGTGATGAAGACAGTAAACTGATAATACTAGACCAGGAGAGTGAAGTAGACATTCAGAACCACCCACATCTTCCCTTCACTGCGTGCACACGCACGTGAACGCACACACACACACCCTTTAGCTCCTAGTGGTTACTTAGAACTATCTCATCCTGTCATCAGAGAAGTTGGTGTTGGGAACATGTGTGTTACAAAAGGCAGTGAACTAGCTTTAATCTTTCCTAATAAATTGTAACATCTCATGAAAGAACGAAATTGTAGCTATGGCCTGAAGACTGGCAGACATCCAAAATGTGGGGAAATCAAACCCAAACATATAAAAAGCATATGTAGCCATTTACATTTGAATACATTTCCAGGTTCTGTCATATACAATGGAAGTATGAGTGAAAACAAAACATTAGCTGATCTCACTTGTATTATCTGAAGCAAAAATAAAGATTAAAGAGGTTACCATAGGTATTTTTAAAACCTCTGTTATGTGCTGGAGTGCTGAAAGATACGTTTAGGCTACTTTAGCCTGTTATTCCTGAAGAATAATGTGGCTTTAGGGAAGGCACTCACTATGGATTGGCTCTTCAAAGACACTTAGAAGTTCACTAATGAAGCACACATTTAGCATATATGTTAGAAATGCACAATAGAATTCCACAGGGAAATGGTAGGATCTGTTATGGGAAATTGTTGAACATCAAGTCCACATCAAAGGAGAATACTATTTAGGTTCTCATCCAGACCACCCAAAAGCAGAGTTCCAATAAGGCCATCAGTCTTGTGAGTTGTTTCTGTTCATCCTACATGTGTCTGGACAAGATATGTGAAGGAATCTGATCAGACAACAGGATACAAAGAAATACTTTATGGTATTTGCACCAAATAATAGTTGCTAGGTCTTAAGAGCAGGATGTCAGAGATGAAATTAAATCTAGAAGAATATCTCTTCCTACTGACCTCACCATAACATGGAGAAACATCTTACATTGTTGACATGCTTTTTCATTAGGAGCAAAAAGATGAAGTCTGATGCACTTGAGGAGCATGGTAAAAGTTCTCTCTACCTCAAGGCTCAAAGGCATTTCCCTGCAGTGAGTTGGTCAAGGGTACAAAGCGCAGTTATGAAAAAGCTGCCAAACCACCAACTGCTCAACATTTGGGGCATTTATGGTTTGCTCAGCTGGAATATATTGCCCTGCCTAGGCACGGTGATTGACTCCAATAATATATTATAGCAAAAGCTATATATTTCTGGTTTTGTGTATCATTATTCAGTGCAAAGAATCAGATGTGCCTCTGAGCTATTGATCTCTTTGGACAGGAGGAAAATAATAATAGTATTGCAAGCAGACAATGTCAAGAAGCAACTGAACCTTGAAGCTCTCAAACAGCCACATAACCACTTATTTTGGAGGGCTTCAATGGGACTACTCTGAAGTAAGTGGCTTGTGGATTGCAGCCAAAATTCCTCATGAACTACTTCTGATGAATTGTATGGTGTTATAGGTGCTGGTAGCAGTTGTCTAAAGTGAGACAATGAATTTAGCAGAAAGCTAATATTTGCAAACATAAACCTTAGCAAAGATCTTTCAATAAAGAAAACTTCCTAGCGGTCCAAATGTTGAAATAGCCAGTTAACCATGTGTACCCTTCCCTGAGGTTATTTTAAACCACTTCCTCCTCCTTAAGACTTCAATAATCTTTCAAGTTCTATAACAGTCACTGACTTCATGCAAGCATGAGACACAGAATAAATTGCATATGCTGTATGAATGGGAGCTAGCCATTCTGAGTATGATAATTATATATATGCTGATGTATATGCACAAAAAAATTAAAGGGACTCTTTTGTAAATGTTTCTTTCTGTGCCTCTCTGTCCTGGCTCCACAATGCTTCCTTTTACTTCTTCTTACAATAGACTACTGTGATCAGCAGGTCTTGCTGCAGGGAATCACAATTTTAAGGGTGTTTTTGACTGATTACACTGACATTCCAGCAGTTTGTTGGAGAACAAAGATTGGGGTTTTTTGCAAGCTGCTGGTTAAGTAAACAGTTATTCAATATTTACTAGGTTAAAATACCTCCCCAAAGTACTAAGCTGCTCACAGATCACAGCTTCAGTTGGAAGATGAACAAATATATATTGACAGAACCCAATACATCCAAACATTATTCATAAAAATTAAATGGCTGTAATGATCAATAGGAATAAATCAGACCTACTGGTTGCAACAAATTCTCCTAACAATTTAAATGTATAAATTTGAATCTAAATTTAGCTCTCTTAGAATCTGGGGCTAAACAATATTATCTTACTCCACTGAACTGAAAAACCGAATGAAGTGTAGCAGTAGATGTAGCAGATGACTACTAATGGAAGAAGGCCAGATCAATGAGAGGAATTATTGGAGAAATTATTCTAATAAATATAAGATGCTATCCAAGCCTTACTCTGTCAAGACCTTCTTACTGTTAAGCCTGTTTGCAAAATGACTTAGAGAAGTATCTGAACCATTTCAGAGAGGAAGCTATGAAGCATGAATAAATTTCAGCTTCCTAAAGTTATAACACTATATTTTGTCAGAGTTGGGGTGCTCTACCCTGAAGGAAAAGGGCTGCAGAGCTTCTGGTGCTAAATTTTGTTCAATGGAGAATTAACAGTCTGGTAAGTAATCTCCTTGTTTTAGCGACAACCAGACAAATTAAAGCCAACAGAAATATACTTGGCACTGCTTTTAGGAAAACATGTATATTACCTAATGTGCACACCAAAGTGGCTATGTATGCATAATAAACTACCTATGTGTGTATACTAAAACTACCTATGTGCCACAAGACCATATGCACAACCACCAAATTAAACGGGGAACTATAGATATTTAGAAAGGGATAAAGATTCTAGGAATGAGAATTCAAATTATCCTGACTAGAAATTAGGAGTTGTAGAATTATAATCCAGTTTTTCCCACTTCCTCTGTAGAAAGGCCATTTAAGCTCTTGTTTAGTAAATTTGAGACTATCTACGTCATAAGTAGGGTATCCTTAGACAAGCATGATTGGTGCAGCAGCCCCAGGTCCTGTTCTAGCAGAGGCCTTACTAGTGGGTATTTTCAAACGTGATGGTGATGAGTCACGCTTTGATTCTGTCCGTGGTGAGAGCTCTCACCACAGGCAGGATCTGACCCTGCTGCCAAACAAACGCTCCAACGGCTGGGGAGGGTGTGGGAAGAGGACAGGGGAACATGCAGATGTGGTCTGCACAGTCCTGCCCCCCACGCTATTCAGCGCGGCCCATTCCCCAGCCCTGACGTGTGGGTGCGGCAGTCTATGAGGCCCCTGCACCTACCCAGAAAAGCTCCAGTCACTGGCCAGATTAGGTAAAGTGTGCTGTCAGATGTGACAAAGTGTGCTGCTCTACCATGCTCTGGGGTTGCCTTCCCCAGACCGTGGCAGGGCTAACTCCGGATCAACTCAAAGTTACCCTGCCATGGTTCGGGGAGTGCTCTTTTCCCGCCTGCAGTAAACGTCTGGCGAGCAGGAGCAAACGTGACACCACCCTGGGTGGTCATGCCGGGGAAAGCGTGGTCACCCGTGGTGGCATCACTTTTGAAAATACCCAGAGTCTCTGAATAAACCAACTCACAATCCCTTGTCTAGAACATCCCCTCTAGATTTTTCCTTGCATAGGGCCTTGGAGAGCCCTGCAGCTCCAAAAGTCGCCTCTGGCTCTGACTCAAGCCGGGAGAATTAACTAGCTAATATAAATCCTGGTCCCATTGACTTTGGTGGGCTTTGGATCAAGATCAAACCTCCACTGTTTGTAAAGTGCTGGGAAAGAAAAAATGTAAGGGCCACAAAAGTGATAAGTGTTTTTGAGTATTAAAAACAGTTTTAAAAATAGAGCTGGCTCAAATTCCATAACAGGGATAAGGAACCTTTTCCTCCCAGGGGCTAGTGAAAATTAGTACAAGCTTCAAGGACCACACACAAGTTAGGGTTAGGTGCTCATGGGAAGGGAGATGATGATCCAGATCATGGATCTATGCCATGGGATCCGTTCCCTCTCCTTGAGTGTATGTGCTCCTCTCAGTTCCCTTCCCCTGAGTTCATTCTTTCAGTGCCTGAGGAAAAGAACTGAAGCAACGGGCCAGTTCTAGGAACCAAATAAGGTACCAAATAAAAGCTAGCTGCAGGCTGCATTTGGTCTGAGGTCCCCCATCCCTGATCTATAATAATCCCTGCCACTAAAGAACTGAAGAAACCATTCTGATGAGCCAGCATTCAAAAAAGGAGCACAGCAAAGCACAAAAAGTTCTGGAATCCATCCTGCAAATGAGAAGAGATCCCTATAGAAAAATAAATAAATAGAAATTGGGTTTGTAGAGCACCTTTCATACCCAAGGCATCCATGCCACAAAGCATGAATTAGAGAGTGATTGTAGGGGAAAACACAGAAGTCATTGTGCCTCCAAAAGAACATGCACCCGGCTGCAGATGTTGGAACTTGCTTCTTTTAAAAGAGGGAATCCTGGCCAAGAAACCAAGGTTATCTCATACTTCCAAAGAAAAGTGCCACCGTATCTTTGACTTCAACCTACTTACAGCCCCAAGGGACTGTTGTTTAATAGCCCATACAAAGGACAGCCCTTCCAACAATGCCCACGCCTCCAGTGCCATTTAGTAGCGTCAGCATTGGCCATGAGCCTAGAATTAATTCTACCTACAGGAGAGACTATTTTCAAATCAGTCTCACCCCTGGGAATTGTGCATCATCATGAGTACCCCACGGTTATCTACTTAATTATAAATAACTTCAGTGATTTCTTGTATGGATCTTTTATTCTCCCCGTGTCTGTTATAAGCTCTTCTGTTACAATAGTACTTTATTCTATCGGGGAAGCTAATCTCTGCAGCAACCATTAAAGGGTTGTGTTTTCATTACTCTGTGCACTGTATGAAATGAAACTATTTGTAGAAAAAAAATCCAGACTAATACAGTATTAATGAACGGTAGAAACATTCAGTCATTTATTGAGATCTAGGGTACCTACCTATATAGATAGGGTATGTGCTTAAAGGGCATGCTCAGGATGGGGGAAAGAAGGAGAGGGTCCAGATTATGGATCTCTGTCATGGATCCATCCCTTATCCTTGAATGCATGCCCACATCTCTGCTTCCCTCCTCTGAGCTCACGTTTTTAGAGCTTGAGTGCAGGGAATGCATCCATGGACCAGATGCTGGAACTAAAAAGGGTCCAAATGAACACTTGCCGTGGGCTGGATTTGGCTCACAGGCCAGAAGTTCTCCATTCCTGGCTTCTCATTACTACATCCACGTCTCATTGGTGGAAAGTGGACCTTCATGTATTGTCTGTTTTCACTATAAAAAGTGAAATGATAAGGAACTTTGCTCTTCCGCTGCCACCACTCTCACCTGATCCCTAAACCCATTTCACCCGTTCTCTCATACTACCCTCTAGGCCCAGAAGTCCTATTCTGAACACATGCACTCTGCTCCCTCCTTCCCTTCAAATCCCTCCCCAAAACTAATTTTTTCCATCAGGCTTTCCCTTTCTCTTCACCCCAAGAGTTTCCTTGTTTATAATTGTTTATTCTCAGGATTCCCCTTCTCCCCTATAACTACGGGTAAAACAGATGTGATGCTGGGCCATTGTGGCCTGCTTTGACCCAATTTGCACTGGACTTCACCTGCACATATGTGCAGGTGCTGCCAGACGCTGGCCCAGGATTGCCCCAGGCTATGTTGGCAGCTAACCCAGACTCTCACCCCCGGACTATTCTCCAGGTCACAGCCCAGGCTAAGGTCCACTCAACTGGGCTAAAACAGGACACAGCGGGCTATCATGTCTGCTGTGGCCTGGCAGATATAGACCAGACTGGGTCCACCACAGCCAACTGCCATGGCTGGCCGTCATTGCAGGGGGTGGAATGCTGGGTGCAGCGCAGGGGTGGCACTGACAGGCCGCGTATTTGTGCATCTCCCCACCCTCCCCAGTGGGCCGGCCGTGGGCATGTTTGTTGTGCGGCTCAACCTGGTCCAAACCGTGTCCAACACAGCTTCCTGACCTGGCCCAGGTTGAGCTGTTGCTGCGTGGCCATCACTTCTGTTTCCACCCAATGTCAAGTGTAGACAGTTACGCCCAGTACCGGCATTATCGGATTCCGGATTTACCAGTTTTCCCATGCCTAGTAGACACCTGTAACTTCTGAACTTTATGACTGTCTCCCTGTCTCTCCCTATGTGCCCTTTCCCTTTGTCGCCTTCCCCTTGTACACTCTAGATTGTTAGTCCTTTAGGGGAGTGCCAAGCACATAGCTTTTGCCATATAATAATAAGCAGTTGAATTCCTCTTATGGGGTTCCTGAAAGGCTGACTGGGGCATTGGGAAACCACTCTTATTCCTTGTCTCCAGTATTTCATTGAACTGGACTTGTTCCACCTCTATCAGTCATTTCTCCTTCCTTACATGCTACGCACAGGATAAATCCCGGAGCAAATTTTCAGGATGCCGCAAACAGGCACAAAGGATGCTGTGGCACATCTGAGGAAGACTTGTTGCAAGAATACAGGGTTAGGAGAAGGATGTGAATCACTGCTTTAGACAGCACTGGAGTTCACTAAAACTGTTCCATTCAAACAGCTTTTTCCTTCCCTATGAAGTACTACCAATAAGAGACTGATGCAAACAGATCAGGCAACCAGGTAGAAAAAGGCAACGCAGCTTTCAAAATGCATCCAGATGTCTGCATGTAAAAGAGAAACTATAATTTATTTCCTATAAAGAAAGTTAAACTCAGTCAAGCACCACGTGCAAACAGAATTCTTCCTTCACACACGTACGCACACACACAGGGTGCAGCCGGATGAGCCCAGCTGGGACGGATTCATACCAAGGCAGATGGTTCACCCCCGTGGGGAAACCGGACAGGCAGCCTGCTGTCAGCCCCCCCACTATCAGTCATCCTGCCATGCCCCATGGTGGACCTAGGCACCAGTCACAGAACCCAGCCCCACCCCACCCCCTGGCTCACCCACTATCCCACTCCCGACCATGACGTGGCCATGCAGGAATGGCGACAGCACCAGCTGCTCAAAGCCCACAGGGCAGAAGGGGACAAGGCCGATGAGCGGCAGCTTTGGGGAAGGTTGCTACTCCCTGTGTCCTTAGCCTTTTTCCAAGGATGCAGGGTGTAGCAGCCACCGAGCACACAAGTCAGTGCATCGCATGGCAACGGTGCCTAAATTGGGGCAAGGCTGCCCAAACTACAGTAACATCTCGTGTGGCTGTACCCACCCATGCACCCACCCACCCACGTACATACTGGAGCTGCTTTGTGTAAGAAGAGGGAGAGTAACTTCTGATCACCCCTGATTTAAACCAAAGCCCAAGAAGCAGTTTCCAATATTACCACAATATATTTGTAATCCTTCTATCCCAGTATGCTTTAGAGGCTGGATTAGCCTAGATTACACTCCAAGAGCTGCTGGAACCAAATCAAAATGTCTGCTGGACTTCCTGCCCAGTTTAGCCCCTTGTAAATAAAACCTGACAGACCTTCGTATATCAACCTAATGAAGTGCAGAGTGGTTTTCCTATGACACACAATAGCCAAACAATATTGAGATTGTTCTGAAACTGATTTAACTCTGGAGTGGGAGATATTTGTGCAAGTCTAGAGAGGAAGAGGGAATAGAGGGAGGTGAGCTGTTCAAAACCTAATGCAGAAACACTTTCATCTACCTTATATCTAGGAATCATGGAAATGGATTTAAAGACCTTGGACAGGAATTAGCTCCCCTCCCTTCTAAGAAGAGGTGCTGCTACCCTGCTACTACCTAAAATCTCATGGGTTGTGGTGCTCACTTCAGGCAATTGGTCTGTGAACTGCTCTATAAAAATCATGCCTGCTTAGATTCTAACCATCAGCCCTTGGTTAAAGTTACTGAGAATGACAAACAGTACAGCACAAAGAGCAGAATCTGGCAAAAATAGAGACCGAATAGGAAAAAAAAAAAAAGATACTGAAGTTTCCTTCATGGCCACCAGCTCTTTGCTTTGCTAGGGAGAGGAGATTTATTGTATGTGCCTGACCTTCCTACAATAGCTTTTTGGCTAAATGAAATGGAAATAAAGCTGCTTAGAAAGTCTAAGGCTGTTTTTACACAGATGCCCCCCGCCCCCGCTGGGTGTGCAAGGCATGTGTGCGGTGGGGCATCCATGTAAATGCTGCGGCGGTGGGTGGGGGGGGATGTGTGTCAGCCTATGGGAACACCACAGGTGGTGGGTGGGGGTGCGTGTGTGCTCCCGCGCAACACCCATGGGAAAGGCTGCACACCCACCTCCACCCACNGGAACACCACAGGTGGTGGGTGGGGGTGCGTGTGTGCTCCCGCGCAACACCCACCTCCACCCACGGAGCCATCCAGCAAACTGGAGGAGGCTCCATGGGTGGAGGTGAATGTGCGCCCATGGGAAAGGCTGCACACCCACCTCCACCCACCGCTGGTGCACACCCATCCTCCCACCCACCGCGGTCCGTTTAAAAAGAGCCTGAAATTCACCTGCTCAGGAATTCATTCCCTCACTCCTATAATAAAAGCAATTGTTGGAAGTAGATTTTCTAAGTTCTAACAAAACATGTCAAAAATGTGTCTACCTCAGTTATACATTGTTGGCCACCATTCCCTTTTGTGACTGTTCATGTTTATTTTCCTTGAAGTAGTGTGTGCTACATTTAGATTTACATTTCTTGGTTCCCGCTCCACATTCTAGTTGACTATTCCTTCTGTAATATTTAAGTACGTCAACAGGGCTTGGTTTTCAGAAATGATGAGGAATGGCATTGCTTTAAATTCTCTTCAGAAGGCAGACAAGCCCTCACTCTGAGCCTTGAACTCTAAGAAATCAAGGTTCCATCCAAAGAAGAAAATTACTGTGTACATGAAAACTAGTCTAGAAAATAGTTTGTAGTAAAATGATTGTGCTAGCAGCCGCCAACCAATGTAGACAAGAATAATAGCCAGGCCAAAAAAAAAAAAAAAAAAAAAGCTATGCCCTGTCCACACTGAATGCTCCTTCCCAGAGCACCCAGGTTGCCTGAGGCTACTGAATATGCTTCAGATCACTAGCATGTTTTTATTGTTAAGTATTTACAGTGTACCTGGCATTGTACAATGTAATTATAGGCCATTTTTACACAGACGCCCCCCACGCTGGATGTGCGGGTGGGTGTGTGGTGGTGGTGGTGGTGCGTCTATGTAAATGGCATGGCGGGGGGGGAGGG
Source organism: Sphenodon punctatus (assembly GCA_003113815.1). Lineage (NCBI taxonomy): Eukaryota > Metazoa > Chordata > Lepidosauria > Sphenodontia > Sphenodontidae > Sphenodon > Sphenodon punctatus. The sequence continues at coordinate 3,603,010 of QEPC01012468.1, read as the reverse complement.
GGACAGTTGTCCGCCCATGCGAACAGCACAGGCGGTGGGTGGACGTGGCTGCATGCTCCTGGCGCACACCCATCTCCACCCATCACCCACTCACCAAGCCATCCAGAAAAAACGGAGGAGGCTCCATGGGTGGAGATGGGTGTGTGTCCATAGAAAAAGGCACCCACCCACTGCAGCAGCACACCCATCTCCCCACCCACCGCTACCCATGTAAAAAGGGCCGTAGACAGGTCCCTGCATCAGCAGACTTACAATCTAGGTGTCAGGGTATGGAGGGGGCGGGGCCCGTAGGGACAATGGAGGGGGCAGGGGGGCAGCTTAGGGTGCCCAGGGGGTCGCGCTCCCCACCCCCGTAGTACCTGTGTCTGGAGAGGCTTCTCCTGCTTGCAGTCTGCTGGGCCAGCGATTACCTGATGAGAGGCAGCTGCGGCGCTCTGAGCGCCTACAGCTGAAGCGAGGGCGGGGTCTGGAGCAAGCCACATAAAAGGAGGACCATTAGGCTCTCTCATTTTCTGGTGATCAGAGCTTCTTGGTTCCTGTGATCTGGATTCTAGCAAACTACAGTTGGAGAAAACTGTAGTTTGCTAGAATCCCGTCCCTTTCCCTGTTCCTGTGTGAAGAGTGCTGTGTGCGGTGAGTGATTGTGTTCAAGTGGTGTGTGCTTCTGTCTGCCTTACTGTTGCCCTTCCGTGCCTTCCTGTGTGTGGTTGCCATAATCCCTCCCCGCTCGCCTCTGGGGTTCCCAGGGCTACCCCTTCCTCCCTTGCTTCCCCTCCTGGGTCCTGTGTGTGTGTGGAGGATCACTGTAACCCAAGGCGTGACATCCCCAATATGCCCACTGATGAATGGTGGCTGGGTCAGGTGCCTTGCAGCACACAACTGACCACATGGCTATACACCATACTGAGGGCTCTTCTACCACTAACAGTGTGCGTCTGTGAGTGGGGGGTTGTGTACTCGTGTCGGGTGCACCCCTCCTTCGTTCCTGTTTCCCCTTGATATCCCATATTCCCCACACTAGGAGAGAAAAGGGACTTTCCCTGCAAAGTTAATGCCTAAAGCCAAATTCTGCTCTCCTTTCCACCAGTGTGGTGCTGAGGTCTCTAAAATTAACTAGTTCAGGAGTTAGAGGGTGCTTTTCACTGACCTGCTCTTTTTACAGACCTACTTGCCTATAGCATTTCAGATGGAAGTTCAGGTTTCTTTTGAAGTCATTTTATGATATTAAAAAAAGTCTCCATGATGCAGCCTGACAGCTTTAAGCTTCTCTCCTTTTTCATATTGTATCTGAAGAAAGAATTGAAGAGCAGTGGGTCTGTGGCAGAACTTCAACACATAGTTTAAAAAGCCACACACATATTATTATTAACTACTCGCAGTAGTTTAAAGGAGAGCCTTGCTGTTATAAATCTGACATTGGGTACTTTAGATGTCAATGACTCAGATACTTGTAGTCCAGTGGCTATAAATATTTGGTGCACAGAACCCTGAAACCATAACTGTCTGGAAACTAATTCTTGCCCAGGAAGAAACTGTCAAGCAGCAATGCAGAGCAGAAAATAAGGTCTGGAGCAATCACAGTGTAGAGGAAGGTTAGAAATGGAATTGACTGAAATAAAGTAACCTTAGCACACTGTAACTCTTACCCCAATATACAGGCAGCTCCATTACTGCAGAAGACTTTGGTCCGACTAAAATATGTGTAAATAAATACCAGAAAATACACTTATTCAACTATACAAGTATTTTGGCACTGGATGCAAAAGGAAGAGGATGATAAAATACAAGTATTTGAAACATGCAATTCCATTCAAACAATTATAGCAGACAATAAAAGTCAACCTTGGCTCATTTCTGACACCTACTAACAATAATCCTGTGCAGAAGGGGGCATTATTAGCACTACAGATTGAGGCTAAATCCTCAAACCATTTATTCTGGAGCAGTCCCACTACAGGGCCACTCCTGAGTAAGAGCTGGGAGGATGGTTGTCTTTAATGGTAATTGATATGCCCGGTACACTTACCTGCCAAACCAATCTGTAATCTATAATGATGACCTCTTCAGAGAATTTTTACTCTACTTTAATAACATTATTGTGGCAAACTATGAGGAACTGTGATTTTTTTTGCCAAAGCTATTTAAACTCAATATACTCCGTAAATACCATGTAATTAGTCCCCACAACTTGTAGTGAAATTCATTAAAATTTCACTAACAATTTCCTTTTTGCAAACATCCAATTTGAGGTATGAAGATTAAGTGACTTGGGCAAGGTTTCAAATGAGCCAGAGTTAGAGCTGGAAATCATGAATGACAACCCTGTGTGATTGAGGGTACAAAACTATGAGTGTTAACAACCGTGACAGTGGCCCACTTAGGCCCACGGGCCACCGTTATGTTTGCTGGAGCCCTTACAGATGTTTGCTCCAGAGATCTCCTGGGCGTATTAGCAGCTAGCCCATGCTGTGATCCCGAAGACCTCTGGTGTTACAGCCCGGGCTACTGTCTGCTCGACTGCACCAGAGCAGGCTACAATGTTTGTTATAGCCTCCCGTGAACCGGTCTGGATCAGGGGCAGAGGGGTGTTGGGTGCAGCACAGGGCAGAGCTGACCAGACCCACATTTGTGACCCCAGAGTTCCCTGGCCCAGTCGTGTGAACATCTGTTCCACGGACGAACCCAATCCTGACCAGGTTGCCAGTGGCTTCATGGTCCTGACTGAGTTGTGAAGGCAGCGGTCCACTGTCACTTGCGCTAATACCCTACGTTCCCAGTTATTCTTACAAAATTACCAGGTCAAAAAAGAAGTCCTTGTAAACAATCATGCTTAGAATCTATATAATTACAACTCAAGTTGTACTGACATTATATCTACAGAGAGCTACAATTTTACATCATAATTCTAGTTAGGCTAATACCTTAAGTGCAAATCAACTTCCTTTAGACCAGCTGCATTTATGAGCAGAATCTGGCCTTCAAATTCAGATTCAGTACCAATTCCACTCAAGAGTATTCATGATAGCACTCAATGTGCAGTTAAGGTGTGAACTCCAAGACTACTCAGAAATGGCCTAAGATTGGTTTCCAGTTCACTTGAGTGGCAGCAGAGTTAGGCCACTGCTGAACATCTCTGAAAATCCCATCCTGAATACTGTAGAGCAGAGATGGAGAACCTCTGGCCTAAGAGTTGAATCCAGCCAACGGCTGGTTTTTTATTTCGTCCCTTTTCCGTTCTTGGATCTGGTCCATGGATCCAATCCCTACCTTCAAGCACTGAAAAAGTGAGCTCAAGGGAAGGGAACAGAGATGAGGGCATGGACTCAAGGACAGGGGATGGGGCATAGCAAAGATCCATTACATTATTATTATTAACAAACATTTATATAGCGCCAGCAGTGTACCTGGCACTTTACAAAGTAATAAAATAGACACGGTCCCTGCCCCTAGGGCTTACAATCTGAGAGACCGGAGCTGGGGGAGAGACATAGGAAGGGGAACAGAGGGAGAGACAAGGGGTCTAAGATTCATGAAGATGCGAGGTCTCAAGTGCATGTACTTGGCTTGGTTACAATGAGAATGACAGCAGGCAGGTCCATGTGGCAAGGATAAGGGCAAACAGACTGTAGGTATAGGAAATAGTGGCTCAGCAGGATAAAGAGTCAGACAGAGCAGAGCGAAAGAGGTGAGTTTTAAGGAGAGGTTTGAAGGTATGAAGGGAGGGGGCAAGGCAGATGTGGACAGGCAGGGAGTTCCAGGCATGGGGGGCAGCAAGTGAGAAGGGACGAAGGCGCTTAGGGGAGCAGGAAAGGTGTGGAAGGGTGAGAAAAGGGACAGAGGAGGAGCGAAGTACATGGGCTGGAGCTTGGAGGGTGATAAGTGCAGAGAGGTAGGGGGGAGCAAGGTTGTGAAGAGCTTTATAGGTGAAGACTAGGAGCTTGTGCAGGATTCGTTCAGGAAGGGGAAGCCAGTGAAGCGAAGAGAGGAGGGGCTGCACATGGTCGAAGCGACTGGTGAGGTAGATGACCCTGGCAGCAGAGTTTTGGACAGAGATGAGGGGAGAAAGGTGAGACCGGGGAAGGCCAGAAAGAAGGAGGTTACAGTAATCAAGGCGAGAGATGACCAGAGCATGAACAAGAGTTTTGGCAGACGAGACAGAGAGAAAAGGGCGAAATTTAGCAATGTTATGGAGGGAGAAATGACAGGATTTAGCAACAGAGTCAATGTAGGGTTTAAAAGAAAGGGGGGAGTCAAAGATGAAGCCTAGGCTACGGGCTTGGGGGACAGGCAGGATGGTGACTCCATCAATAATTATTGACAGTGAGGAAGGAGAGGAAGGATGAGGGGGGAAGATAAGGAGTTCGGTTTTAGCCATGTTGAGTTTGAGTTGACGTTGAGACATCCAGGTAGAGATGTCAGAGAGACAGTTGATGAGATGAGCTTGAACAGAGGGAGAGAGAGAGGGAGTAGAGAGATAGAGTTGAGTGTCATCAGCATAGAGGTGGTATTGGAAGCCATGGGAGGCAATGAGTTTGCCTAAGGATGAGGTATAGATTGAGAAGAGGAGAGGGCCAAGAACAGAGTCTTGAGGAACACCAACTGAGAGGGGGAAGGAGGTGGAGGTGGAGTTGGAGAGAGACACATTAAAGGAGCGGTCAGAGAGGTAGGAGGAGAACCAGTTATGGACAGAGCCACAAAAGCCAAGGGAGTGAAGGGAATCCAGCAAGAGTGTGTGGTCAACAGTATCGAAGGCAGCAGAGAGATCAAGGAGGACAAGAATGGAATAGAGACGTTTAGATTTAGCCACCAGAAGATCGTTGGTGATCTTAGCGAGAGCAGTTTCAGTAGAATGAAGGGAGCGGAAGCCAGATTGGAGGGGGTCGAGGGAGGAGTTGGAGGATAGGAAGTCAAGGCAGCGGGAGAAGACAACATGTTCAAGCAGCTTGGAAGCAAAAGGAAGGAGTGAGACAGGACGATAGCTAGAAGGGTCAGAGGGGTCAAGAGTGGACTTTTTGAGAATAGGAGAGACTGTGGCATGTTTGAAGGCAGAAGGGAAAGAGCCAGTAGAGAGAGAGAGGCTGATGATGTGCAGGAAGGAGGGGGCGACAGTGGGAGTAATGGAGGTGAGGAGGCGGGAAGGAATGGGATCAAGGGGGCAAGTGGAAGGGTTGGAGTGGGAGGACAGGGAGGCTTGAGGAGGGACATGCACCCTTCCTTTCTTTCTCTTATTCTGGGATCCCTCCTGACTACTATCCATCCCATAGATCTCATACTAATAAAGTGGCCTGTAGGAGGGAAAAGGTTTCCCACTCCTGTTGTAGAGATCAGAAGGCAAGTACTTTCCCTCCTCAACTGGCATTAGAATGATCTTAAAAATTGAATAAAATACCATCATTGAGAACAAACTGCAAGTGAGTTTCTTCAAGAACCAGCCAGGGGGTTGGTTGATGCTGTGGCTTGTAAAGGTTTATAGTCAAGTCGGGCAAAATATAACCTAATGTTGTGGAATCCCATCCCATCCGGCAGTGGGGTGCAGACAGCAAACTGCTGGTAGTATGGGGAGCACCACAAACTGTCCTACTAAATCTCTAAGGAGCTAGGGAGGAAAGGCATCCTTCCCAAAAGGCCGCACATTCTGCTATTAATCAGCACTCCTACTGGTTTCAATGGGATTTCCCCATACAGAAGAATAATAGGACAGATTATATTTACACCTGGGCCCATAGTATGACCTGTTACTAAAGCTGAGATGGGTAGTGCATTTGCTACCCACGGGTAATATCTGCAATTTTGAGTAGTCTTTTGGGTGCCCGATAGGTACCTGAGTACCAGGTCAGGTACTCAATTACTGGGTATTACCGTTTCAGAAATGTTCAGCAGTGGCCTAACTGTGCTGCCATTTTACCAAACAGAATCTGGAAAACTGGTACTGGAAGTCAGAAAATCAGTACCAGAAGTCAGAAAATGGGTAAACTGGGTAGTCTGTCTGGTACTAATTGAGTACCGATTGCTACCCAATGTTATGTGGGAGGTTACTGTAATTTTGACAGGTCTACTCATTTTTGTGGGTACACTTTTCAGCTTTCTCTCTGACCCTTTCCAAACTATTGACACAAGGGTGGCCCTCCACACACCTAGATATTAAGATAAGCCAGCAACCTCATATTGATCAAGTCTTACAAGCACTGCAAATGCACAGAAGTCTCTGAGGAAGCAAAATCACCTACCTCTTTAAAGTTGTCAAATGCGGACAAAATGATTTCGTGCCCTCCTCGGACAAGACAAACTGCGGCTAACAGTTCTAAGACAAGCGCTTTTGTTCTGTTTAGGGGGGGGAAAAAAAAAAGGGAACACAACAATAATTTACAATAATTTGATTAACCAGCTTCATCAGGCAAGATGGATGCGATTACACCAAATACAATAATTTGGCTTCAGCATATTGTTAATCTTTAGATGCTTATAGAGTCTGACCCTGTGGGATGCTGAGAGCTTCCAGAAGGGTGCTGAGAAGTCCCTGGGATCATGTAGCTAGGACATGACCACTGCTGTGTTCCACATAATTTAAAATATTCACTAAATTAATTACAAATTCAGGCCACAAACTAATTACTCCCAGACACTACAGTAGGACTATTTTGGAGTAAATAGTTTGTGGATTGCAGCCTAAATTCCTGAAAATTCAAGTCAACTGTGATGTTCATTATAAAAATTAGACAACAACTCAACGTACCAGCCTTCCATAAAATGTAATTCAAGAAAAAAGTTTATCTTCTATAATATTCTAAATCAGGAGGACAACCTTGGCCAAATTCAGGCATATTATGAACAGCAATCCTTGGTCAGCTCTTTGCATTACAATATAGTCAGGATCCAAGCCTTACCCCAGAAGCTTAATATTAAATGAATGTGCTTTTGAATCAAATATATGCCAACCTATTTATGGCTGAAAAGAAAATCTTCTGACAATTTAAAAAAAATTTAATGCTAGAAAATATATGTCTCTCTGAATTCAATTATAAGAGTTTTGTTTTTCCTCGCTCTGTCAGAGTGAAGTCTGAAACAAGCTGAACTAAACACAAAGATAGTTTCCCTTTTATCCACAAGCAGAAGGAAAACAACGTCTCTTGCAATGTTACTGAAGGAAAAGCATTCAGACTTAATGGGACTTCACTATATTCTCTGGCAAGGCACTCCTAACGCCAGGACACCGGCAGGACCCTCTGGCCTTCTCTTGAAGGACTAATGACTGAAAAGTGAGAATCATGGAATGATGACACTAAGTACATGCTTAAGTCAGTGTTGCCAACTCTCATGATAACTGATGTTTTATCCCCAGCTCCTGCAGGCATGTGAATAAGTGAGAATCTGATAGATGGAAAGAGAGCAGCAGCTCCCAGCAGAGTAACTAGATTTCAAAGGCCTGCAGCCTAAAGAAAGAACACTGCAAAAAGATGCTCTTGAGAAGGTTTCTTTCATTTCATTTAGTTTTACCCTTTCATTAAAATGAAATCTGGCTTTCAGGTTTGACTTTTTAAAAAAGGAAATTCATCTTCAAAGTTTCTGAGATCGAGAATTGCCGAAAGTACAACCTTTCACTTAATGAATGCTGGCGTTGAGCAGCTAGAGGGAAATATGGACTCCTGGTGCAATGTGTTGGCTGAGGGCTCCCAATACCCCTCATTTACCACCCCGCCCTGTCTTAATTTTCAAATCAAAATTCTTAACATACTAATACTTTATTATTGCAGACATTCTTCGCCATTTCTATTTTAATATATTTTTCAATTTGCTTATAATTTTCAGGAGCCAATCTTAGCTCAGGCCCCAGTTGTGCCACATTTCTCCTTTCTGACCTGGTCAGCATACCAGTGTGCAACCAGAACAGGATTAGGTTCAGACCGCACCAAGGAGTAGTCGGTCCTAATTTTCACAAGCAGGAAAACTGCTTTCTGTACCTTGTTCACTAGACCCCAATAGGCTTTAAAACTGTCTGTAGTCTGTCTAGATTGGGAAGGGTTGGAAAACCCCTGACCTGCAAGTCACACATTGCCGGCCTCCCGCCCCCTGTTATCTGATCCAAGGAGGGTTACGTGGGATGGGGCACACTGGAGTGGAGCAGGCAAAGTGTGCTGAAGGTGGATAGGATGCATTAAGGACAGGGCCTTGCAGACTTGCCTATCAGCTCAGCAGGTGGGCAGGCCTAGCCCATGAACAGAGTTCCCCTGTCGGCTCTGTTATTATTATTATTTCTATAATTTGTATCCCATCCCTCCTGTACTCAGCTCGGGGCGGCTTCCAACAATATAAATCCATAAAAACAGTATAAAACAATTTAAAAACAATCAACAATAAAAAGGTGGGTGTTATCCCACCCACCTCAATCCTGGCAGGCCCTGCCCCGTGGACCCCAGCTTGTGGCAGGGAAATCGTTCCTCATCCTGGTCTAAAACTTGTCTCTATTGAAAAACTGCACCAGTTTCCTAGATTTTAAACTCTTTTGGGTGAGACCATGTGGCAGGGAGAAGCCTGAGTGGGCTGCTGCCCCTTTAAGGGACTAGGAGCACCAGTCTAAGGGCTGGGTGTGCAGAGAGTATGCCTGCCTGAGTACTTAACAGGCTGGACTGTGCTGAGATAGAAAAAAGCTGGTAAAGCTCAGTGACTGGGAAAGGCTACTGGCCCTTTAAGGGAAGGAATACTGAAGGACTAATCACGCCCACCTCTGAGTATATAAGATGAGGCCAGTAGAGGCGGCTTCAGTCTGTACCTGGCTGTGACAGTGGTCCAGTGCTGAAGCCCTGCTGAGAGGTATAATTAAGAAGGGCCCACTACTGGAATGCTGACCTGAGAAAACTGCTAGCCAAGGTCCTGAAGAAGGCCAGAGTTATGAGTATCCTGCCAGATGACTGTGCCTGGCAGAGCTGGGGCTAGACAGGCCTTGGGATGCTGAAGAGGTTGCATTCTGGCATTAGTGAGGAGTTTGATCTGCGTATGGACTACTCAATACATAGAGACTATCTAAGAGCCAGAGGTTGGTTGCCTGGCCAGAGAAGATAGTTCTGGCTGTTACACTTGAACTGTGTATGCCCAGCAGGTGTAAGGCAGATGACCCCTCCTGGGGCATAGAATGGTGGAGAAGTGTATAGGTGCACTACGATGGACTGAACTGTGTATGGAATAAACACTGAACTAATTCCCTAAAGCGAGTGACTCTGCAACAGAATTCCCCATGAGTGTGTGATTTCAAAAGCCACGTCCCTACTGAGAGGGACTCAAGGGGTCTGATCCTGCAGGGACATACACCCCAGGAACAACACCCTGCTACAGACCATCTTTTTGTTGTTTCTACAACATCTAGCACAACAAGGTCCTGGTTCCTGAGCTGGACTCCTGTACACAACTGCAGTACAGATAGTAAATAATAAATCAGAGTGCATTTACTTAAGTCTCTAATGTAGGTACAATTAAAGAGTCTGAAACCTTTCTATACAATCTTAGCTTAACTTGGTTCAGTGTTAAAAATTAATGGGATTAAATTAAACTAGTTTAAACATGATTTTAAATGGTTTAAGTGTAGCTGGATTTGGGGTATGCAAACTCCTGTGTGGATACCAAACTTAAAGATGTATGCCTGAAAGCCACTAGTCTGGTCTGCGTTTGCCTAGTTTCTAAAACCCTACATGAAACAACCTCTTACCTGGGATTCTTGTTGTTCAGGCTTAGTGCAATTTCATTAACAGCGTGTGGATGAGACATGACCATATTGAATCCATACTAACATGGCAAGAAAAAATACAGTTCAGTTTGAGACGGTAATTATTATTTCAAAAGATCCAGAAAATTACATATCTATGACCCAATCTGGCAACCTTCTATTGCCTTTGCAGGCCAAACAAATCTTTGTCAGGTTTACAGTGTCAGTCAGAACATTTACATTTCATATGCAAAGTGCCAACTGTTCTTCCACCAACACTGTGGAAAATACTCTTGTCTTGGCTGCGGTTCAGTTGACAAAGACAGACTAATAAAGGTCTTCAGTACCATTGCTGTCTCTTCCTCCTTATCTTTTCCCCCACTTTTGCTTCTTAGTTGGAACTTTGCTATCCAGCAAATGTGTCATTATCTTTTAAAAATGCTCTGATTGTGTTGCCAAGCCAATGTTGAATAGTCGAAGTGCTTTAAGTTCTAGAGTGGTATAAGTTAGGTTCAGTGAAGACCAATGGTCAGAATGAGGAACTGGGAGTCCTGGGTTCAAATCCCAGATAAGCTAGAAATCCATTGGGTACCTTGTGAAACTCAATATTTCTTAGGCTCCATTCATTATTTCTAAGATAAGAATAATAAAACTGATCTACCTACCTCATAAGGATGACCAGCAGATTAATGAGATAATGTATGTAAAGCTGATAGCACATTTACAGCATATTATAAGAATTAATGCATACACATCTCTCTATAATAAAAACTGTTTTGCAATGGTTGTAAGATTAATTCTTTCAAATGTGAAAATGGTAATTTTATTTAATAGCAGTTAAATGGCTGCCATCATAATTTCAGTATCTATTCCTTTGTCATTAAAGATACACCCAGCTATGTCAGTGTACATCAAGGCCAAATTCTGCTCTCTATTACATGGAAGAAAATCTAGAGAAACTCCACTGGCCTCGAACACTCCTGTAATGTCTGTTGACTCCAACATAAACCACAGCAGAATTGGTCCCAGGGATGGACGCTGAATACATTACAGACCATACAAAGATGTTCCATTTCGTGAGACGTTATCTTCCTTGCAATGAATAGCTTTGTAAGTTATTCAAACATGTTCTACAACTATCAGTCGTCATGCTGGTGATGAAGAGAAATTCTGAAATGAAGATCTAGATTGCTCTGTTGCTTGTACTTTTATTATTATTGTTTTGCAAAGTGCACATTGTGGAAATAAATTGTATTTCTTCTGTCAATTTTTAACTAGTCTTTATGATTCCTGTTCAGCTTTCCACATAATAATTCCATACCATGGACCACACTCTGATGCCATTTCTGGCATCAAGAAAGAAGTGTGGCCTTATAACTTGGTTATGCCTATAATTTACCTAGGACCCCATCCCTCCAAACACTTACATGCGTGTAGTCCTCACTGAACTTAATTGTACTATGCATGCCTGTTTGCAAGATCAAGACGCTGAGATACACCAACAATATACTGAATATTGATAAGAACTGTGCTACATAGGCCCCTTTTACACAGATGGGGGTGGGTGGTGGGATGGGTGTTCCGACACACTGGGTGGAGGTGGGGGTGTGTGTGTCCTTTCACACAGACACACACCCACCTCCACCCACGGGGCCACCTCCGGTTTACCGGAGGGCTCCGTGCATGGAGATGGGTGGAGTTGGGTGTTACGTGGGAGCATGCACGAATGCACACACCCCCACCCATCCCGCTTGGTGTTCACACGGACGAACACCAAGTGGACACCCATCCCTCCACCCACCGCTGGACATTTACACAAATGCTCCCCCCCACACACCCCCGCCCGCACACCGAGCCGGGAGGGGAGGAGGGGAGGGTCATCCATGTAAAAATGGCCATACAGTGGAACAAATGTACAATACAAATCATGAATATATAATTAAAGTGACATGATACTCATTCAGACCAAAATCATTGAAATGCAAGTACCTGGTAATTCATTATGGCACGTAAGCACATGATGCAGACATGGACATCATCCTTTTTACTCACTAATCTTGAATTTTTGAGTGTTCTTCTGCTCTGCAAGGTGTTATACCTGTAAGTGAAAGAGCAGATTTCATTAATCATTTGTCAATGTTATTAATTTTATGAGAACAGCTGTATTTCTCCACCATCTGTGAAAGGATGCAAATTGCCTTGCTCTACTGACTACACGATCAGCTGGCATCCAATTAGACAGTAAACTTGCAAGAACTCTGTCATCATATATGCTGTTTATGGCATATTAATCTAGATTGTGTTTGAACAAGACAAGGCAATGGAGCTCATGTGCATTATGTGATGTGTGAAAATCTTTTTTAACAAACTGCTGAGCGGAAAGAGATCCAGATTTTGATATTAATAAATCCAGTTTCAATATACAACCAAACTTTAATTATTATTATTTAAAAAAAAAAACCCAGCTCTCCCTAACCACAATCTGCATTGCAATTGTAAACACATTTCTGGTATGTCTAACAATGACGAGTACTCTTTGAAACAATGACCATGCAACAAGACCAACCAATGTCATATGCAATCTCTTTATGCAACTTATTTTTCATTCTCTCTTCCTTATTCCTTTTATCTCATCACCTTTTGCTTTTTACCAATCAAAAGTCAGTACTAGAAGTGCACAATGCAAAGTTAAAAAAAACCCCACACCAATACAGTGTTTCGCAGCCCTAGATACTCTGCATTTCCCCTAAAACAAAATATAGGTTTGCTAGTACTTTTTAAAATGTTTGTTATTATTTTAGAACATAGAAACAGAAATACCTGAGATGAGCCACTTTTAATGACCTCATCTTGGAAACTCCAAATAAAATCTAATGATCTAATCCAGAAAGTGTTTTCGTTGTTACTGTTCATAGCAATTTTTCAAACAGAAGAACTAGTCAGTTAATTGTTAGAAGTATTATGACTTTCTTTCTCGCCTTTCTTTATTATGATGGTGCAAAACTAATCCTAGTAGAAAGCCATAACAATAAGTAACTTTTTATGTTACTTACCTACAAGATCGATTAGAGCTGTTACAAGAACCTTGTAAGCCAGCCATTCTTTTTTTATGTCTGGATTTCAATTGTAGCCCTTATACGTATATAAAAAATGATACAGCAAAAATAGTTGACCAATATACTGTTACCTAAATGAAAAATCCTGATTTTATTTTTTTGTACTACCCAAATTACAGGGGGCCCCTGCCCATACCTTTTTGATGCTCCCCCCTACTTTTTTTGACAGGCCCCTTAGCTATTGACTTTAAAAGGCGACGGAGAGGGGCGTGATTTCATTGAGGGGCCCCTACCTTTCTCCTTATAATTCAAACACTGTTTTCTTGTCTAACACCATGTTTGGGGGGGGGGGGGGGAACAGTCTCTGATTAAAGGTAGCCAACTTCTCACAGTCACTCTGGGCCAATTACTAATTGATGGCTGATCTAAGAACCTGGTTTCTCTTCAGTTACTGCTGAATTGCAAGTTTCTTTTTAGCTGTTCTGGGAAGCAGGCATGTCAGAGGGGCTGTCTGGCACGGGTTGGCTCATGGGGGAAAGCTGTTTGTTTATACAGCACCAAAACCAGAACTAATGCTGCATGGGCTGCATTCTGTGGGCTCTCCCAAACCTCCCGACAGTGCAATGTGATGGGAGAGCAGCCGTAGATTCTCGGAGGCTTGTGCATAAATTTTGTTGTTCTCAGTTTGCATAAATGTGTAGATCCTAAGTTTGGGGCTAAAAATAGACACCAAAAATGCAAAACAAAATTCAAAGCATTTTACTTGAGTTTTGAAACAGTAAGTTAACTCAAAACTAGATTCAGATCATTGCTTAAAAAACAACACCCCCCCCACTCCTCCAAGAACCTGATTCACCAAAAAAAGTTGTAAAAACTTAACAAACCTAAACAGCGTCAGGCCCAACATTCATAAGCTGATTGGCAGGCTTGCTGGGCCCCAAGCTTCATAACGAAATAAGAAAACAGTTTGTTTGCAATATTGGGTTTCCTAATGAAACTATGCAGAGCTATGTGAAATGTAAGTAATCTCTTGGTTGCTTCTCTCTGTCTGCAGCCATGGAGCAAACAGAGCTTTGGTGAGTCAGCACTCTAATCATCACTATTCCCTACCTTACAGTATGATCCTCAAGCAGTTTAGTGCCAATGCTAGCCTCTAGCATCAGACTTGAACAGCCTGAAGATCATGTTGTTAGTCTTGCTGTTGGGGCAGGGTCTCAGCCTCCCTGCCAAAATTTTGGCCCCTCCGTTCTCTACTAAGAAGCAACAAAGGGTATGACAGAAGAGGCCTACACACATGCAAACATGCCCATAAGCATTTCAGCACACAATCAACTTCAGTTTTATTGGCTGCCTGTATCTGAGCTGGGTAAGCCAATTAAAATCCTGATTTCTGGTACATGTCTGCAAAAAGGCACAACTACACTTTTAAAAAAAAAATCCTCAAATTTGTTAAGCATATTAATATTTTTAATGCAATAGCAAAATACCTGTTGCATGACTGTAATGTGATACATAAAATACCGGGTCCCCAATTTATCCAGCTTTGTTGAGGGCAGCTGATAGTACACATCAGCATATGGAAGGGTTAACTCACTCCCGTCCTTTCAGAACTGACTGCAAGTAATTCCACAACTTATTTGAGTGGACACCTGTGACTGTGTCAGAGGTTACTGCTGATAAACGCTTAGATGCTTTCTTCTATTGTCACAGTGGGAGACTCAATATTTGCTGAAACAAGGAGCCTAGCATTCTACCTATAAGAGATACATCTGGTGATTATATGCTAGCTGTGACTGAGATTGGTGCTGGGCTGAAATTCAAAGCAATAGAGCTCTGTGTGGCACTAAGAAAATCAATGCACCTAAATTCTTTTTTTTCCCCCCAGAACCCTCAGCTGAACATAAAACTTTGAGGGGAAAGCTGCTTTTATTCATTAGAGGAGATATTTGTTACAAAATGGAATGCCGTGGAGAGATCTGTTTTGCAATTCTCTAACATCTGTTTCATAAGCTCCTTTATATTTTAGTGCTAATAATTAAAGCTCCTGTTATCTACAGTATATTGTTATGAGGAAAAGCTCTTCAGAAACAAGGGCATCATCTTCTTCCTTTCCAAAATTCCCTTCAATAACTATGGACTTTTGTAAGACGTAATCGATGGAAATAAGTCTCCTCATGCTAATAAAAGATGACTTGGAAAATGAAGCCAAGAACAAAAAATGATGACCGCCTGCAGGGCTGGAAAAAATATGGAGACTCTGAGGAGGAGGACATTTTGCAGATCAGCATTTATAGATCACATAACCCTCATAGTTACCTAAAGAGACAGCCTGGAAAAGAAATCTCAGTCTGAGAAGCTTCCCCACCCGCTGTCCTAGCAAACTGTGTGCTTTTCCAGATGCACCATCAAACGTGTATGTTAGTATCATGGAGAAAGTGGATCTTAAAGGGTTTCTATTCACCACATAATCTCATATTCAACTGTTCCAAAAAGGAGAACAAGACCCATGGTAATTAAACAGCTGCAGGCAACAGGTATAAAACTGCCTTTGTTGTACCTGAAAGGATACAGCAAAACAAAAGAGACAGACAGCTGAGGGTTCCCTGTAGAAGTAGAGCCTTTTACTGCTAGTCACTAATGCTGGTTACTCAGGTTCACAGCCTCGGAGTGCTTCTAGATCCCTTGTTGCGCCTGGAACATCAGGTTGCGGTGATGGCCAGAAGCACTTTTCACCAACTGGTGAGGAGGCTGTGGACCTTTCTTTCCAATTCAGATTTGGCCACCATCATCCATGCTTTCATTATTGCAAGACTAGATTACTGCAATGTATTTTATGTGGGCTGCCCTTGATGACCGTTCAGAAGCTGCAGCTGGTGCAAAACACAGCAGCCCAACTCCTTTCAGGCGTGGGTCACTGTGATCACATTACACCTGTGCTTCAAAGTCTGCACTGGCTCCCAGCAACTTTCCTGGCACAATTTAAGGTCCTGGTTTTTACCTACTGGTCCTGGTTTTGACCGATAAAGACCTAAACGGTCCGGGACCCCTCTCATCTTGACTACTGTAACTTCCTCCTTACTGGTCTCCCCTGCTCTGATCTCGCCCCCTCATCTGCTGCCAAAGTCATCCACCTTGCTTGTTGTTTTCACCACGTTCAGCCCCTCCTCTCCACTCTACATTGGCTTCTTTAGGACCACATTCAGCACAGCTCCTGGTCTTCACCTTCAAGACTCGTCATGGCCTTGCTCCCCCATCTCTCTCCGCTCTTGTATCCCACCACATTCCTGCCCAGGAAAAGCTTTGCTCCTCCTCTGTCCCCACCTTCGCCTGCTTGTAACTCCCTTGCTCCTCTAAACGTCTTTACCCCTTCTCTCTTGCTAGCCCCCATGACTGCAACTCCCTCCCTGGATACATTTGTTCTGCTCCCTCCCTACTTCCCTCCCAACTTTCAAATCCCGCCTGAAAACCTAACTCTTCTGTCAGGTTTTCCCTGATCATGAGTTAAAGGCTCATCATGAGAGAAATTGCATCCTCTTCCCTCACTCAGAATCTCTTCCCTGTAACTAAGTTAAGCACGTGCACCTACATTATCTCAACCTCATTAATGTATCCTTGTCTCTCCTGATTTTCACCTCTCCCCTCATCTCCCCCTTCCTTGTCTCTATTAGATTGTAAGCCCACTGGGGTAGGGATCTGTCTGCAACTACTGATTGTACAGTGTCAGGTACACCGCTGGGGCTATATAAATAAATAATAATGATGATATCTGAAAGACCGCCTTTCCTACCATGCTCCATTGTGGCCCCTGCAGTTGACCAGGAGCACCCTCTTGTGGATACCACCTGACACTCTTCTCCATACAAGAAGGGACTGCAGAAAGGCATTCCCAGCTAGGGGTGTGCATGTCATTTTCATTATTACAATAACGATAACAAAAAATGTTGAGAATTATTGCATGGTCATTGTCAAGAATAACAATGATAACGAAAACAACCGAGAATACTGAAAATGACAACCGAGAATACTGATAACAGTAATGATAACAGTAACAATATCAATATCGATAGCAAAAATGAAAACAAAACCAAAAATGATAAAAACGATAATGACAATGTCTACTAGTGACACAGTTGCAGTTTTGTTTTGGATAGAAAATGTGGAGAGGGGAGGAGGGAGCAAACGTCTCAGAGTCTTAACAGGGTTGAAGAACTCTTGAACTGTGCCTGTGTTGGGAGGGGCAAGCAGCTCAGTAGTATCTGATGGATGTATCGCTGGCCAATGAGCAGCGCAAGCAGGCCCCAGCAGTCTCATGGCACTCTGTGATTGCTCAATGCCTGCTGCTTCCCACAAACAATCAGGGGGGCTCTGGGGGAGGGCACTGCAACCCTTTCTAATCAGGGTCAGGTTTTTTTCCCCTCCGTTCTGTGAGAGCTCTGCTTGTCAGGTTGTGTTTACAGAACTGTGGTGCTTGCACACAAAAAATCCTTCCTAGCTCTCATTGTATTACCACCCATACCTTTCCTTCCTCTTACCCTACATTTTACCTTCTCCCTTTCCCTGCCCTTCTCCCCCTGTACATTATATATAGATAGGTAGTATAGGTTATATATATATATATATATATATATATTATAGACATATAGATTAGATTCAAATAGTTATATAGATAACTGATTAGATAATAGCTTTCCTTTTCCCTTCCCCTTGTCTCCCTTAGATTTAGATAGATATTAGTTGTGCACGGGAATCGATAACGATACCAAAAATAAAATCTTTGTTTGAAACGGTACTGATATCAATAAAGATATCGACATTGATAACAAATAGCGATACTGATACCAAAAATGATAACAATATTGATACCGATAACAAAAACAATAAAAACGATAATGAAAACAAAAACAACATTGTCATTAATAACAACAAAAATGACATTTCTGAATAACGAAAAAAAACAAAAACATGGGGGCCTGGTGCACACCTCTAGCTACTGCCCCAGTATTACAGAACTCCCTTGCCCCAGAGGTCTGTCAGAGCCCAAGCCTGAGCATATTCTGGAGGTAGCATAAAACATTTCTTTTGGGAAAAGCATTTGGCAGGTGGGGTTAAGGTCGGTGGGGCTAGGAGTGATGGGGTGTTTTTCTAAAAAATAAAAAATAAAAAAAAGTAGTGAGTTCGATTGTATTTTTATTGTATTTTGTGTTTTTATTATGTAAGTTGCCCATAGCCTTTAGGGAAGAACGGGGTAGAAACTCAAACAAACAAATAAATAAATAAACAAACAAACAGACAAATAATGCTGAAAAATACTTGTAGTTGATAATACTAACTTCCAGAGGCCCTGAGAGGGGGTCATGTGGATTTGCTATTTGGGCTTCTGTGGGTCTACATGACCTAATCTTTCCAGATCTCATACTACACACCCATATGGGAAAAGTCAGTTAAAAGTAAGGTGAAATGATATCCCTGCTTAATTACACATTAAAACCACAGCTTCTCTACTTTTCCTCATTTAGATTTAATATCCTTCATAAGAACATAAAAAGTGCCATACTGGGTCAGACCCATTGAGCCCAGCATCCTGTCTCCAACAGTGTCCAGCTACAGTAGCTCGAGAGAAGTCAAGTGCAGGTCATGGAGGCATGACCCATCTCCTCCTAACCCCTCCCAACAACCAGTAGCCAGGGGTTAAGTCCCAACTAGTAAGCACTGATGGCTCTATCCTCTAAGAATGTATCTAATCTCTGTTTAAAGTCAGTTATGCTGCTGGCTTTCATTGCCTCCTCTGTCAATGAATTCCACAACTATATTTCCACTGAGTGAAAAAGTACTTCCTTTTGCTTATTTTAAATTTGCTGCCATTTAACTTCAGAGAGTGTCCTCTTATTCTCTTATTGTGAAAAAGGGCAAACAGTTTTCTATATATGTTTTCCACACCACTCATGATTTTATAAACTTCTATCATGTTTCCCCTTAATCGCCATTTCTCCAAGCTAAACAGACCTAACCTGTTGAGCCTCTCCTCATATGGATGTCGATCCATCTCTTTTATCATTCTTGTTGCCTTTCTTTGAAGTTTTTCCAATACTATTATATCTTTCCTGAGATGGCGTGACCAGAACTGCACATAGTATTCAGCTGAGATCATACCAAAGATTTGTACAGTGGCATTATGGTATTTCCCTTTTTATTTTCTATCCCCTTTCACAATAATGCCTAGCATTCGGTTTGTCTTTTTGACTGCTGCCGCATACTGAGCTAATGTCTTCGTATCAAGGAACTATCCACAATGACGCCAAGATCCTTCTCCTGAGTGGTTACACCCAGATCAGAACCTAGGATCATGTATGTAATTTATTTTTCCCTATGTGCATCACCTTGCTGCCCTCTGCAGTTTTGGAGGGTCATTATAAAGCTATTCCATTTGGGGAGCGCATATATCCATGTGGTTCTGGGGAGGTCGAAACAGTACAGCACATTATACTGTTCTGTAAACTGTACGGGGAGGCTCATGATAGGCTGATTTGCCCAATTTTAATGTCTTTCCCTGGTAGATCTACTACTGACTATATCCATATCCTTCTCGAGGATAAGGACAGCATTAGAACATCAGTGGTGGCTAGATTCCTGTCTCAGGCAGTTAGGCACTGTAACGAAGGTTGGCCCAATACTCCTTGTGACTCTTTGTTATATGTTCAACCCTGGACCTCTAATAGTATAGTCTGCTATTGGCCTCTTCTTTTATGTATTTATGCAATAGTTCTTGTATGTGAATATTGTCCTTTTTTAATATGTCCAGGTGTATAGCCTGTCATTTATTTGTCTGGTTTGTGTTTTTGCCTTACAGCAGTGGCTGTAAGGAAGTTAATTGCACAACCACTCTCCATTATAAACAGGGAACTTCTGAAGCCTCAATTTTGAGGAATCCGCTTGAGCTACATTTCTGAAAATTTATCCATGGCTATAATTTGTGAGGACCATCATATGCACAAAGTTTGAAGAAGATCCATCCAGAAAATAAAATGTTATGGCTGTTTAAATGTTAATTGGTTGTGGTCAAAATGCACACGTCCTCATGGTTTTGAATCATCAATATCTCCTCCCCCTGGATGTGTTGAGCCCCTAAACATCACAGGCTTGGCACATGAGATTAATAACAACTGTTTCTGTAATATGATAGTGATTGGTGCAGCCAATACTGAGTTATTAATTATTACAAAATCAGTTCTGCTGGCTCACGCATGCGCAGTTGAGCAGCTGCTGACCGTCAAAACACAGCATAAGGAAAGTTACATGACTCTACTTTTTAAAATCACGTAACTTTATCAGAAGCCAGCTCCATCACAAAGATTTTAAGCTCTAGTCAGTTTCATGTCAATTACCCACTTGCCTCAGAAAGACAGCAAGAGGATGCTCTAGTGTCAATTACCTCCCTGGCCTCACTCTGTACTTTTGACTCCCTATGAAAAGTCTGCAGACTTTTCATAGAGTCAAAAGTACAGAGTGAAAAGTCTGCACCTTTTCAAAAGTTGCCGACTTTTCACTTGGTACGAAAAGTTGCCGATTTTTCATACAGAGTCAAAAGTACAGAGACAAAAGTCTGCAACTTTTCATACCGAGTAAAAAGTCTGCAAGTTTTCAAAAGTTGCAGACTTTTCACATGGTATGAAAAGTTGCAGACTTTTGAAAAGGTGCAGACTTTTCATACAGCGTCAAAAGCAGAGTCAAAAGTCTGCACCTTTTCATACCAAGTGAAAAGTCTGCAACTTTTGAAAACTTGCAGACTTTTCACTCCTATGAAACGTTGCAGACTTTTCATAGAGTCAAAAGAACAAAGTCAAAAGTCTGCAACTTTTCATACCAAGTGAAAAGCCTGCAGCTTTTGAAAAGGTGCAGACTTTTCATATGGAGTCAAAAGTAGGGAGTGAGGGAGGCGGGGGGGGGGGGGGGGGGG
>QEPC01012468.1:3530244-3581960 GCA_003113815.1 Sphenodon punctatus | reverse complement strand
GTGTGTGTGTGAGAGAGAGACTGAGTTGGGGGTGTATATCTGTAAAATATACAACTTAAAAGTTGTGCAACAACTGATATATTAATGTGCTGTTATATCATATCACACAAACCTGGAAATTTACCAAAACAAAAAACTTTACAGTTTAAAAAAACGTTAAATGCACAAGAGTTTTTAAAACTAAAAACTTTCCTCCTCAAAAACATCACAAAATCATTTTGACTAGCTTAAACTCCAAAAAACATACAAATTCATTACAATTACAAAAACATTCAACTCCATACATTACAACAAGACAAACGCCAAAAAAATGGAAATTATTTCAGAATTTGAGGAATATTTCATATTTTATCCTCATCAACATAAATGTAATATATGTACTTAATTCCTTACCATACATACTTACTAATTCATTTTTATCAATAACTAAACTTTTACATTTTTTCATTATTAAACTTTAATTTATTATCATAATTTGACAATGAACAATTTTTTCAGAGTGCATTAACTCTGTTCTTTACATGTATACAAATTGTATACACTTTATACAATAAACTGTTAACAATGTCCGTGTAGAGAACGTTATAGAATTAGTTGTACAGAATGCAGTTCTGTAGAAAGAGTTAATGCACTCTGAAAAAATTGTTTGTCGTCGAATTATGATAATAAAGTTTAATACTGAAAAAATGTAAAAGTTTAGTTATTGATAAAAATGAATACGAATAAGTATGTACGGTAAGGAATTAAGTACATATATTACATTTATGTTGATGACAATAAAATATGAAATATTTCTCAAATTCTGAAATAATTTCCATGTTTTTTGGCGTTTATGTCTTGTTGCAATGTATGGAGTTGAATGTTTTTTTTATTGTAATTGTAATGAATTTGTACTTTTTTGGAGTTTAAGCTAGAGTCAAAATGATTTTGTGATGTTTTTGAAGAAGAAAGTTTTTAGTTTTAAAAACAGTTGTGCATTAAAAAAGAATTTTAAACTGTAAAGTTTTTTGTTTTGGTAAATTATATTTATATTTGTGCCTATGTTTGCTAAGGCCTAAGGCCGATCAATCAATCAATCACCTTGCACTTGGAGGCCTTTCCGTTTACCCCAATGCCTGCGAGCGTGGGGGATCGATGGAAGTGGGTGGAGCGTGGGAGTATGCACGTCCCCCCCCATCCCCACCAGCAGTCACATGGACGTCGCCCACCCAGTCACACACGTGGTGGGTGAGGGGGGCCCATATGAAACTGGACACATTTAAAGGGCCCATTTTAAAAGGGCCTTTGATTTCTATCTTGTATTCAGCTACCAACCATTGCAGGACTCTTCCTCTTATCCCATAACTGCTTAGTTTGTTCAAGAGTATCTGGTGAGGGACTTTGTCAAAACCTTTTTGAAAATCCAAATATACTATATCAACCCAATCTACGTTCTTATAAAATCTCAAAAAATTCTATTAAATAAGTGAGGCATGACTTCCCTTTGCTAAAGCCATGCTGGTTTTTACCCATCAAAACAGTCGATACGCCTAGTAATTCTGCTTTAAACAATGGTCTCCACCAGTTTGCCCGGTACTGATGTCAGGCTGTAGTTTCCAGAGTCACCTCTGGAGCCCTCCTTAAAAATTGGGGTTACATTTGCTAACCTCCAATCCTCTGGCACAGAGGAGGATTTTAGCGATAAGTTACGTATTACTGATAGTAGTTCAGCAATTGCAAATTTGAGTTCTTTCAATCCCCTTGGATGAATACCATCAGGCATGGGTTACTTGCTACTGTTTAAATTATCGATAATCAATAAAACCTCTTCTGTCATGACACTAATTTCAGAGAATTCCTCAGATTCATCACCAACAAAAATAGTTCTGGTGCGGGTATCACCCCAACATGCTCTGTAGTACAAGCTGATGCAAAAAACTGATTTAGTTTCTCAGCAATGGCCTTGTCATCTTTGAGCGCCCCCTTTGTTCCCTGATCATCTAGAAGACCAACTGCCTCTCTAGCAGGTTTCCTGCCTCTGATGTACTGGGGAGAGGGAAATTGCTATTGGATTTGGTATCCGTAGCAAGTTGTTCATCAGATTCCCTCTTCGCCTTATCATGGTTTTACACTTTCTCTGCCAATGTCTGTGCTCATTCCTATTTACATCATTTGGAGTACTTTTCCATTTTTTTGAAGGATGCTTTTTTGGCTCCAGTAGCCTCATTAATTTTGCAAGTTAGTTTAGTTTAGTTTTGTGAAGGATGTTGGTCTGATACCTCTGGAGACTGGAGCGCTCAACTGAAGCCTGATACAGTATGGATCAGATACAGTTTTGGACCTCTGCAGGTGAGAGCGCAGTTTAATATAAGATTCATATCTTGGCGTCTGTTCACATTGATCACCTTTAGAATTCAATCACCTTTAGAATTGCTAAGCATCTCACAGGATTTAGCCCTAATGAGCTCAATTAACAAACAAGTCTCTCATTTACAAGCCATATATGCACCCATTTCTATTTGGGCAATTTAAGCACTGCTGCAGAAAATTTTATTTTATTTATTTATTTATTTATTTATTTATTTATTTAGCTAGCTAGCTAGCTTTATATCCCACCCTATCCCCAACGGCTCAGAATGGCTCACAAAACACATAAAAAATACAGTGTAAAATAAATAATTAAAACCCCACAAAACTAAAAATACCCCATCGCCCTCCCCCAATCTATCCCTGCCCATTGAATGCCTGACCAAATAAAAAGGTCTTACACTGCCTCCAGAAGACATTCGAACAATCTACTTGTCACTAAATCTAGGTGCCTCTACTCCATTCTTGTCCTCCTTGACCTCTCTGCTGCCTTCAACACTGTCGACCACTCACTCCTACTGGATTCGCTTCGCTCCTTGGGCTTCTGCAGCTCTGTCCTTGAATGGTTCTCCTCCTACCTCTCTGACCACTCCTTTAATGTGTCTCTTCCCAATTCCAGCTCCTCCTCCCTCCCCCTTTCAGTTGGGGTTCCCCAAGGCTCTGTCCTGGGCCATCTCCTCTTCTCTATCTACACCCTTTCCCTTGGCAAACTCATTGCCTCCCATGGCTTCCAATATCATCTCTACACCGACGACACTCAGCTCTCTCTCTCTACCCCCTCTCTCTCACCTTCTGTCCACTCACGCCTCGTCAACTGTCTCGCTGACATCTCCGCCTGGATGTCCCAATGCCAGCTCAAGCTCAACATGGCCAAGACTGAACTCATTTTTCCTCCCTCCTCTTCCTCTTCTGCTTCCCTGTCCATCCGCATTGATCGAGTCACCATCCATCCTGTTCCCCAAGTCGTAGCTTGGGCTTCATCTTTGACACTCATCTTTCCTTTAAGCTTTACATTGACTCTGTTGCCAAGTCCTGCTGCTTCGCCCTCCATAACATCGCTCAGATCCTCCCCTTTCTCTCTATCTCCTCTGCCAAAACCCTTGTTCATGCCATGGTCATTTCTCGCCTCGACTACTGCAACCTTCTCGCTGGCCTCCCTCGCTCTCACCTGTTCCCCTTATCACCATCAAAAACTCTACTGCCAAGGTCATCCACTCAGCCCGTCGCTTTGACCACGTGCAGCCTCTTCTCTCCTCTCTCCACTGGCTCCCCCTTCCTGAACACATCCGGTTTAAACTCCTGGTATTCACCTTTAAAACACTTCACAGCTAAGTTCCCCCCTACCTCTCAGCCCTAATCTCCTTACGCACTCCTGCACGTGCCCTCTGCTCCTCCTCTGTCCCCTCCCTCACTTCCCATGCTCCCCTAACCGCCTTCGTCCCTTCTCCCTCGCTGCCCCCCATGCCTGGAATTCCCTCCCTACCCACATCTGCCTCGCCCCCTCCCTCCGCACCTTCAAATCCCTCCTCAAGATCCACTTCTTCCATGCCACCTTTCCCAATGCCTGCTAGTTGCTTTCCCCCAATTACTTACGGTTAGACTCCTGCCTAACTGTAACCAAACCAAGCACGCACACCTAAGATTTTGCAGCCGTTTGCATGTTTGTTTGTGTCTCCCTTGTCTTCCCTTTGTCCCCTCTCCTTGTCACCCCCTCCTTGTCTTTCTAGATTGTAAGCCGTAGGCAGGGACCGCGTCCTTATCTTTGTTCTGTAAAGCACCAGGTACACGGCTGGTGCTATACAAATGTTAATAATAATTATAATAAATCAAGCCTCCAAGGGAAGGGTGTTCCAAAGCTGTGAGGTAGCCATCGAGAAAGCCTCTCTGCAGGCCCGAGTCATATGAAACTTGGTCAGCGATGGAACCTACAAGAGGGCACCCTCAGCAGATCTTAAGGGCTGCGAAGGAGCATAAGGAGAAAGGCGGTCATTCAGACCAGGGTACATAAATGAAGGCATGTAATGTAGACTAAGGCCCTAAATCATCACGGTACTCAACACACATTCCTACCTTTAAGCATGTGAGTTATCCCAGTTATGTGCTTGAAGTTAGGAATGTACTTGAGTACATTGCTGAATTGTTACCAAAAGCATTATATTTTATTCAGCATCCCCAGTCATTTCTATCCTCAGACAAGGAGGCTTAAAAACACTTTAAATCGTGGCATGAACGAGTACTGCTATAAATGGAACCTGTCCATTCTACACAGGCAAAACAAACATCGGCCCAATGTGGAACAGAATGTGTGTTCTTCTAAACCTCCTTCTTACAATTTTGATGAGACAAAAACTCTTTCAGATGATATGTACCCTCGATGCTTGAACAGTTCCAATATTTATAGCCCCAGAATAGAACATATTCAATATAGATCTGGCCTCTGAACCTTTTCCTTGTTTATAATACCCATAGATTTCTATGACAGAAATATAGTCTGAGTAAAACCCATGTAAATTTCCAATCTTTAGTCTATGCAGGATATATAGAAGACACAATGAGTGTTTTCAGACAGACGCGGGGCTGCCTGCCCCTGGAACTACTTCAGGGGTGCACCCGGACATCCACCTGCTCCAAGCCGTACCTGAGTCGGGATCAGACAGACCCAGCGGGTTCCCCAGCCTGCGGGTCCACCCGTGCAGCACCACCACCGCACACACACCATAGAGCTGCAGGCTAGAGCATCAGCAATGCTATGGTATTGTCCAGGGCAACCTGGCCAGCTGGAAACAGAGCAGCAGCTCATTAGATGGATAGCACCTCCACCTCGAGCTGATGCCCTGAGTTTGGCTGGCCTGCTCCACTGGCGTCATTCCTCTATGTTCCAGAGCACCCAGTAGTGGTGCCCCTACTCAACCTGCACATCTGGTGGGGCTAGATGGATGGCCCCATCCAGAGGTGAAGCGGGCTGGTGCGGCCAGCACCGGGCATTTATCCATCTAAAAGCCCCCAAATGGAGCGTGGCTTTCAGTTATGTATTTGAGCACCTATCTGAAATGACAGCCTGTCTATTGAGAGGAAGATGTGCTATCATTCCAATTATACACTATTAAACCCTAACCCACCCTTCCTAATATATTAATACTCTATTTAAATTACACACACATCTTATTCTGTCCCCCTTCTGTGTTCTCCTCAGCACACCCAGTCTTTCTACTTGTTCTCCTTTATAAAAAAATAATTAAAAAAAAAAGATTAGTTGCTGTGGAAACAATTGTGAGATTGGAAAGGGCAGAGTTTATTAATAACATTCAAAGGAGCTTCAGAAATGTTAATGCAATGATTTGAAAAGTGATGAATGGTTATGGCAGCACATAAGGGAGAAAGACAAACAAATGGACAGAAAGACTTTATTGGCAACGTCACCAAGTGCCAGGGATGTACACCAGGGAGGAATTTGTCTTGTTGAGTGTCAAAGGCCACAGTTGGTATCAGTGGGGCTGCACAAGGACAAATGAGGGTAAAATCTGGCCATGTATATGTTTCAAGACTATATTTTGTATTTAATGCATATTCATGCTTTTAACTAAATATAAATATGATACATGCTTAAAGCCTAAGGTACCTTGACCTGAACTTTGAAGATCACTCCAAACTGAACTTTGTTATGAGTAGTTCTGGCTGCTGGAGCTGAGGAAACCTGAAATGCTCATCATATTACAGAAATAATCATCCAGACATATGTCTTGGTGTTGCTCACAGGCTGCACTGATACCCATGAAAGCTCCTGCAGGCCATGAAAATGTGGTGCTCAGGCAATTGCTGGTGGAAGAGCAATGGGGAGTGAAATCTTGGAGCATTAGGATGCTCTGCCAGGGGCAGAGGGTTGGGGAGCACAGGAGCTGAGCTTCAGAGCTCCTAGCGCTCAACCACCCATAGCTACAGTAGCTACGGGTCCCCACTAGGGGAGGGGTTGAGCCTCACTTGCCCTCACCTGCCCATGCCCCCCGTCCTACTCTGCAACTTTGCTAGTTCTGGAGTTGCCGCTACCACTTAGCTGACTGCAGCTACAGCAGAAGCTGGGGGTCCCTGCTTCGGAAGGGGCATGGTGCCCATTCTCAGTCCTGCCATACTGAGCTGATAAAAGCACTAAGGGATATTGTCACCCCACCACCCCCACAGGGAGGTTTGCAGGCTCCCCTATTTTGATGATTCCGGCACATTCTGTGCACATTCCATGAGATTTCGTATTTGAAGTGACACGTGAGTTTTCTAAAGTAAAAAAATATCCCTTGATTTTCTCAGGGCCCCCCTCCAATAATACATTGGATAAAAGAAACTGACACAGGCAATCAGCCGATTTGCACAGAAAGTCCCCTCTGTGTTAAAGGACAAAGCAATTAACTTCTAATTCCAGACAAATCAGAAAGGCTTTTAGAGATGGCTTATTTCCCTAAAAGACAACTGCTTTGGTTTATGCCCACTTGGATCTGGAAAACCAGGGTGCATAACGTAGGATGAAATAGTTGGAAGGTAGCAAATGCTGGTGGTTGGGGGGAGAGGGGCTAAAACTCTGCAGCTGAATCAGCTGTAGTTGTTTTTACATGGTCAACTCTTGAAACCCTCACTCAGCTAAAACTCTTCTTCAGAATGGGGTCTGAGAACAAGCTAAGCAGGGATTTGGCCCCATTTTAATTACTGCTATGAAAAATAATGCTATAAAATACTATCTTAAAAAAACCCTAAAGAACAAATGAAGAGTGATGTATAATTCTAAATAATCACAACATGAAAAGGAGAGGATGGGTGCAATCAAAAGCAAGCCTCCCATTGACTTTAATGGCGGAGGACTGTTCTGTAATTGTTGCTTTCCAAGTAAAAAGAAGTACGCTGCAGGTTAGAGTCTAATTTATAATGTGATATTGTATGCCACAGGGGTTGGAAACTCCACTGATACTTGTCTTGGTGCCTCACCCAGGACATGTGGTTATCATATTATAATACATGGTCAGCAGTGCATGATACCCTGCTACCATGTACTACACCGCTCTCCTGGGTGTAACTTTACACCCATGACTTACGAGGTTTTCCGGCTTGAAGCCTCACCGGCAGAGTGAAAGCTGAAGCCGCTCCAGAGGCAGTTGGGTGTAAAGCAGCTCTGGTGGCGTTTGTACTGAAGGCGTTCAGGCAGACAAACCATTCTGATGGCGTTTTGAGAAATGGATGAGAGTGGAGAAGGATGGGGATGTGGTGGAAGTGAGAAGGAACAGATGGGAAAGATGGCATGGGAAAGAGAAAAGGAAGAGAGGATGGATATATGAAAGTGGAGAGAAGGATGGAAGGAGGGAGAGGAAGAGAAAAAATGTAAGCAACATATAATGCACACCTGCATTTTGTATTCTTGCTACTGAAGTCACACATACCTCCCAAGGGAATCTGTAGGAAGTAGCATTCTTGGCCCTTGAACAGTAGGTCTCTGTTTTACATTAATATATTTTTTAACAAACTACACTCTACAAACAAAGAGACTGTCATATTCGTTTTCTCTGGGTTACTAGGCATTCTGGCAGCCTTCTTACACCTTTTAAAGGGGGTTACAATTATCCACTCTTGGCGTTAAAACAAAAATGTTTCCTTTGCTGCATGTTCCGATACAGTCCTGGGACATGTGATTTCTCTCGCGTTTACAGTACAGCTGAAACGATTGGGCATTTTTGTATTTGTGAATATTATTCACATTTTTTGATAGCTCACCAAATAACCCAATAACTATTTGCCACAAAAATTGTATTTGCGTAACTGTTTATTTGGGTATTTCCATCTGGTTATTTTGGTCACATTGGTATTACATTGCAGCTCCAAACTGGAGTGTAAAAGTGTTAAATTAGCGCTGAAATAAAGTAACCAAAATATCAAAGTGACTGAAATACCAATCCACAATACCAACCATGGATATTCATTTCTGGAAACAAAGCAGTAACCGATAGTGGCTTGTTCAATGTGTAAATGTAGCTGTTGGGAGGGTTTGGGGTGCAGTGTCATCAATATGATGATGACAACCAGTTCTACCTCTTGTTTTCATCTAACCCAGACCCAGCTGTTTGGAGGCTGTGGGGGACTGGAGGAAGGTGAGCTGTCTGAAGTTGAATCGTGACAAGACGGAGGTGATGCTTGTGGGTGGGACTGGGGGGTCGGGTGTCAGAGAGGTCCCCATCATTGATGGGGTTTGCAGATCTTTGGTCCCCCAGGTTCA
The DNA here is from genome assembly GCA_003113815.1 of Sphenodon punctatus. Taxonomy (NCBI): domain Eukaryota; kingdom Metazoa; phylum Chordata; class Lepidosauria; order Sphenodontia; family Sphenodontidae; genus Sphenodon; species Sphenodon punctatus. The sequence goes on along the minus strand of QEPC01012468.1, from coordinate 3,573,367 downwards.
GAGTCTGGGGGAGCATCCACAGCTCTGCCTGGATGCTCAGGTGGCAGCTGTGGCAAGGAGCACTTTTTGCCAGTTACATCTTGTGTGACAGCTTAGGCTGTATATCTCAGGCTCTGACCTTGCCACCATCATCCATGCCTTCATCACCTTGAGATCAGACTACTGCAACGCATTCTACATGGGCTACCCTTTGTGATGGTCTGGAGACTGCAGCTGGTGCACAACATGGCAGCCCGTCTCCTTACAGGGATGGGTTGTCATGAACACATAACACCGGTGCTCTGTTCATTGCATGGGCTGTCCATAGTCTTCCCTGCTGAATTCAAGGTGCTGGTATTGACCTTTAAAGTCCTAAACAGCTTGGACCCTATGTATCTGCAGGATCGCCTCACTCCCTGGTTCTGGATCGGCCCCTGCGGTCATCAGAGGGCGCCTCTCTTGAGGTCCCCTGTGTCCGTCGGATGGGGACGATGGAGAGGGCGTTCTCGGTGGCCACTCCAAGGCTGTGGAACTCCCTCCTGATGGAGGTTCGTCTGTCTCCTGAGCTTTCCTCCTTTTGAAAACAATGCAAGACCTGGCTGTTTCGCCGGGCATTTGGAGAGGGACTGGGTGGGTAGGGTAATGAAGGTGGGATTTATTTTTTCTTTTGAGAATAACTATTTATTGTTTTATGAATGTTGATTTTATTAATATTATGGTTGGTGTATGTTTTATTGTACTTTATCTTTTTTATGAAAATTGTAAGCTGCCCCAAGCTGCCGTCAGCCAGGAGGGGGCGGGATACACACTGTAAAATAAATAAATAAACAAACCATTTTCTGGGACCCAATTTGAAGTGGGAGCAATTGCTGGGTACGATATTAATGGTGGATATTTCTTTTAGCTCTGCTTTACAGCCATGTATACACACAGTTTCTACTGAGTGCTGCTGCATTTTCCTTTTGTAGACTCCTGAAATCCCCAACTTCAATCTTTCACACTGCAGATTCTTTTCAATTATTACTGCACCCTGAAAAGCATTTACATATTGATATTCCTCTAAGCCCAGATTAAGGAAACTCCACCATTAGCATTACTCAGCACATGAAATCTGAATCTCCCAAAGCTCTGGTGGAAGATGTAAAACAAAATTATAAATTCTTAGTGTTCCCAAACCTCTAGAATTTCTATAACCCCTGAATAGCTATGGCCGTTTTCACATGAGATGCGCCCCCCACTCACCCACATGAGCGACTGGGTGGGTGAGGGGGCATCCGTGTGACCGCTGGTGGGGATGGGTGGGGGTGCGTGTGCGCTCCTGCACTCCACCCATCGCCCACACACGGAGGCATTGGGGAAAACAGAGGTGCCTCCGTGCATGGAGGTGGGTGGGTGTCTGTGTAATGGGCTGCCCACACACCGTACACCCACCACCACCACCACCCATCCCCCCCGCACCGCAGCACCTCCCAGGTCCGTGTAAAAAGGCCCTATGTCCAATATCAATATCCAAACAAGGACAGAGAAGAACTGAAAAGAGCCCCCCTTTATGTTCCACGTGCGATTTTGAATGGCACACACCACTGACAAGATCTTCTGTTCATTACTTTGTGTGATCATGAAAAGGCATGAAAACCTTATGTCCATCCTACCCGAAGGCTGTGACCCTGTCACATACAAACCAAATAGGCTCCAAATAGGGTCTTTCAAAGGGTTCTGTCAGACTGGATACTGGTGTTGCAATGAGGATGGGACTTCCCTTTAAATCAATGCTCCAGTAGGATATTTAAAATCACTGGGGAGTTTCACTTGACAGGTCAGGTTAAACAAGAGGTATTAACCACTTAAGGTCATTTAATGACACTGTTTGTAAAAGAGGAGCTTTCAGGATGTTTTTAAATGAGCAGGGGTTGTGAGGGAGGCAGGTCTGTGGCCGCTGAGAATGAATTAGGAAGAATTCTAATGGGTGGCTCCCAGTGTGGCTACGATGGCAGTCACCATGTGCTCCTCCTGCCACGGACCATAGGGGAGGGAGAAGCGCACCAGGCTGGCCTTTGAAACTGACATGTTCCTGCCATGAGCACTGGGGAACTGGTCTCCCCAGCCCTTGCTGCTAGTTTCTGTGACTTGTAATGACTTGCAATGGCCCACAGTGCCTCTGAATGGGGGGACTTGTCTGCTGGTGTGAGTGGCCGTCCCAGTTCGTACAGGCAGGAGAAGTGCAAGTGCCTGTTGTCATGCACTGGTTTGGTTTGCCCCACCTGGGGCACTCTGGATTTTTTGGCAGTGCCCTGTGAGTGGCCATGAGAGAGTGCTGTGTGCATCCCTCCCCCTGCTCCACCTTCAGACAGGCGGTCAGATGGGTTACTGAGTGGCCATGAGTGTCAGCATCTCATTTAAAACATCCCTAGTCCCCTGTGTGCTAACCACATTCTAACTATTTTCATACCTCCTACAGTAGCATATTCATTCCCTATCCCACCCTTCCTGCCCTGGGCTGTTGTGTAGTTGTATGTTGCTCCTTCATTCCACTACAGAGCTGGTTTCACGGCACTGCTGGAAATGTTTCCCAAATTTCTGCGTGTGTCAAATCTGGAGAGTACTTAGAGATGAAAAATACTACACAAGCGCAAAATATTATTGCTACAGCTCTGAAACCAAGGGAATCCTCCACGTTCATGTACCCTTATTTTTTCTATAGTCCCCTGGGTGTCTGGCTAGAAGGCTTTACCGTAGAGTAGAATGTCTCCCAGAACGGGAAATGCTGTTGCCAACTGGGGAGGGTAAATTACTTCCTCGATGTAAGTCTTCGATGGAGCGGCTCCATGGCTTAGATTTGTCCATTGAGTTTTCCATATTGTTCTACAAGCTTTCAAAGTCAAAACTGAAAGGAAATAAAAATTCCAGGGTAGGTTTGCAAAGAAAAGTAGTAACTTTTTCCTTCCTGCTGAACCATCTGCAAATTTACTGTGTTTCAGAAAGAAAAGAAAACCATTTCCCCTGAGCTGTAATACAGTGCTAGCTTCAAGTGCATTTCCCAGCAAATTTGGGTCTTGACAAAAGGAAAAATGAGCACCATGGGGATACAATTTAGGAAGAATCAAACAGCAATATAGTATTCTAACTCCAGTGTAAAATTAATGCAACACTGCCGGATTTGTTGATGAACAATACTGGCATGGTGGGGAGGGAATCTCAAAGCTGTCTTCATTTTATTTTAATAAATCAATACATTGTGTGCATACTAATTTAGTTTCATCCATCAATAAGCAACTGCGCATTTATCCTGCTTTGTTGGCTAAGGTTCATCTCCAAGCATATGTAATATATTATCAGAATCATTATAGATTTTCTTTGGTTTTTGATTTCTTGCCCAGTGCATCGCTGTTTAAAGTGAGAGTCGGCTGTTCCTCTTACATTTTTTGAGGTTATTACTCATGTTTACCATGTTAGAGAAAAAGAAAATGGCCAGCTAACTTGCTTGCCCTTGAACAAATTTGGGTATGTGGGCTTTAAACAAGTACGTCTTTGTGCTGGATGCAATTTTTCCAATGTCAGTAACAATTTCTAGACATGTAATTTTCCTTCATTAATTTTATTACAATCCCACCAAAAACCAGTGCAAGCTCATTTCTATGCAATAGTATATACATAGAATTCATTCACAGCATATACTTCCCCATGTATCCAGTCTAAAAATAAAATTCTCTATCCATTCATCTGAATTCTGCACGTACAAAACAGTAGGCAGTCCTATCATTTCTGACCACACTGATTTTTTGCAAGAAGCAATAACATAATATAGTAAACCCTTGCAAACAGGAGGGGATACATTCTCCCCTGGTGTAAATTAATGCATTTCCCCTGAAATCTGTGGAGCTACAGAGATTTAGACCAGTTTAGGATGAGGTCTATAATGTTATTTCCAAATTTCACATAAGAATATTTGGAAGGGTGGTTTAGAACTCAGACCAGAAAACTTGGAGCCAGAATTCTTGTGTTTTACTCTGACGTATTGTATTGTATTGTCCTGGACTTAATATTCTGCATTCTGATTTCAGTTTACATGTAAATTCGATGCAGTTATGCCTCTGCATCTAATTTACATGTAAGAGGTCATTTCACTGTCCTTTTGTAAGAACTAAAGAGTGATCCTTGGGCTGTTTAGCCTGGTACTAAACAGATTTTCCTGTTTATGTGCATACAACGTTTTCAGTATGGCAGCCACTGTTATATTACAAAAGCGTATTTAGGGGGAAATATCTGGATGTACTTAGCCTCACTTTATCTACATAAATATTCCCTACAAATGAAAAGGTATTGATTAATATATAAAAAGTAACATCTGTTTCAATGTTAGGAAAAGAAAGTATAAGAAAAAAAATCTGAGCATGCAATTCTTGGAATAATTTCTGGGTACTGTACTAAATTTGTTCATTCTTTACCAATGCAAAGGAAATCAAAGCTAAAACATGTGAGACAAAAAGAACAGCTGGCTTGGCTGTCCAAAGATACAGCAGGGTCATTTTCTTCCTTCTACAAGATACTCTAAATTTTATTTTCCTTCCTTTGGCAGTCTGCTGTAATCCAACATATATGAACACGTTTTATCATTTGCAATGGTTCTTCTCTTTGATCAAATCTAAATGACTTTGCAGCGAGTTACGGCAATTGAAATGGCTTCACCATAGTAGCACAGCATCTGGTTTGATACCCAGGTCTATCCCTGGATAGCAATGTGTTTGTGCATGTGTGTTTCGCTTTGCGAGTGAAGGCAAGCTATGTTTTACTTACGTGACTGCGTACTGTGCAAATGACAAATATTCCACCAGAACATCCAGGCCTTTGTTTTCTTCATTCAAAAACTCCCTGACCCATCTGTTAGAAAAATCATTAGAGATCAGTACACTTCATTGTTTTCTTGCAGAGGGAGCAATGGAATTTTTTTGCAGTGAAACCACAGAAACATCCATTGTGTAAGAGGAAATATATTGAACAAAAGCTTTTCATTTCTCACTCAGGAATAGAGGGGCCAAAAATGTACCGTGAGATGTGGAAACTAATGCCACTGGTGCATCACAAGTGGCAGAAATCTGCACAGAATTAATACCTATACCATACACATTTTTATTGCTCAAGAAAACCTACACGGCATTTTCTTTAAAAGTAAAGGAATGACCTTGGAAAGTGGTAATATATTATCCTGCCACAACAGGTCTGGAGAATTTCTCTCAAAAGAGTCAGTGTAGTTTGGATCGCTTAGCAGACTGGTAATATGACAAAACTACCACTGTAGTTCAGGCTCATTTCCAAATACACACACATCCCGCCTGCAGAACACCAAGCTGAAAAACTGCTGAACCAGCTAGTACTAGAGCAGTGTTTATGGGCTTCTTGAAATGTAACAGCCGTAATGAATTGATTACATTTTTTCCATGCACTGGCATCTAGTAAACTTTAAAGTAGTTATAGTCAATAAATAATCCAAAGCACATGACTACCTAGGACAAGCCCTGATGTACTTCATATCTCTTACCTCCTTAGGCTACTCTCTCATTTTTAAAAATCGCTTTAAGCCGATAACAGTACATTCAAGCCAGTAGGGAGGAGTCATGCTACGTGTGCACACTGAAACCAGATTTTCAGGCTTTATTGTGGATTTGAAAAATTCAGACTTCGTTTGAAGAGAGGTTTGTGAACCTCTGGGCCCAAGTTATTAGGCATGAGACCCTTGACTAATTCACTGGGTGTAAACAGACAGATGGCAGCACCGGCCTGCTTCACTCCCAGGCTGGCCTGTCTGTCTTAAGCCACCCCACTAGATGTTGAAGTTACTGGAGGCACTCCAAAACATCCCGGAGTGCCACCAGAGGAGCAGGCTGGACAAACCTGGGATTCCGGCCCCAAGTGGAGCTGCTGTCCATCTGCTTTGTAAACCCACGCTGCAGCTCCACTCCCAGCTGGCCAGTGCCCTGGAAACACCATAGAGTTGCAGGAGCCAGCCTAGAGCATCAGGCAATCGCCTGCAATTCTAGGGGGTGGGGGGGATACCATGCAGGCAGACTGCGGCCAGGGGAACCTGCTGGGTCCATCTAAAGTGAACCCAGGCGGGGCTGTAGGCAGGCGGACACAGGGGTGCTCCCGGCAGGATGCCTCCATATCAGTCTAAAAAAACCCCCCTTTGTTAGTATTATGTATTTGTATTACACTAATGTCTAGAATCCTTCATGAGATAGAGACCCCTCTGTGTGGAGAAGTGAGGGACAAAGAGATTAAGGCTGTATTCTCACCTGCAGCGGCAGCGGCAGTGGCGGCAGCGGCGAGGAAGACGCGGCAGCGCCGAGGAGCCGGCAGCCGGGAAAAGAGCTGGTGCGAATGGGGATCTGCCGCGGTTTCTCCCGCGCATGTCAGGGCAGGATTTTGCACCCTGACATGCGTGAGAGAAGCCGTGGCAGATCTCCATACGCAATGGCTCTTTTCCTGGCCGTCGGCTCCTCCGTGCTGCCGTGTCTCCCTCGCCCTTCCTGCCGCAGGTGAGAATGCAGCCTAAGCATCTGTCTGGAGTAACTGAAATACCAAGACGGAGGCTGGATTTGAACCCTGATATCTCATGTCTTCAGCATAGAAGCATCCCTTCCAATCTTTGCTTGCTAGGGGATTCTTGGATTTCACTGCTAGTTCTCTGTAATTCTCTGCAGGAATTTGAGCAATCCCACTTTTGTAAAGAATGGTCTGTATTTTTAAGTGCTCACCCAAACTGGAAGCATGTCAGGGACAAAAAACTGGAGACCACTTCTAAAAACATGAACCTTTATCACCTGATGCTTCAGTTTACCTATTTATTAAAAAGATACAGTAAGTATTGCCTATCTGAGGTATGAAACACTGCTGCCTGTAGCAGCAACTCTGGAGGCAGAAAAAAAACAAACCCCCAAGGGTAAGAACTCCTGTCAGGAATGAAGACAATTTTCCCCCAAAGGCACTAAAGCCCTCTTTATTTCACTGCCACTTTGCATTATGGGAGCATATCCAAGGGTGCAATGGTTTGGCATTCTCCTCATGTATTTTGTTAATCTTGGATGAGCCATGATGTATGTATGTATGTATGTATTTATTTATTTTTATTTTATGAATTTGTACCCCGCCCCTCCTGCGAACAGCTCGGGGCGGCTGTATGTATGTATGTATGTGATGATTACCTCATAGAGCCTTCATATAAACATTATTCCTGGAGTACTGTTTGGTGTAGGAATGCCCAACCTGAGCCTGATGCAGCTGGGCTCTGCTGAGCCTGGGCCTAATCTGTCTTCATGAGGGGACAGGCCTCACACGGCTAGGGATCCCGATCTGGCTTGATCCCAAGGAGCACGGGCAGAGAGTGCGCCTGACCTGGTTCAGGCCCAGTGGGACCAGTCAGGTCGCAGGTCTCTTCCTCTACCTGGCTGAGCCAGGGATTCCATCTTTCAGCTTAACTCCTCTGAAACCTTCCATGTTCATATGAATGCATCCAAATAGCAGTGGCAGTAAGGGTTTGCTCAGAGGGAGTTGTGATATATTTACTAGGTTATAAACTGCCTGTCTGTGAGTCCACTGTAGTGATTGATTGAGCTGTTGCAATGTCACAGAAGTTTCAGAATCACTCCACAAGTGCTCTGAGGAAGAGGGAAAGCTAAGAACCGCTGGGCAGATAAGACGACACTGCTGTTTAGAAATAACCAGCTAGACCTTTGGCCATACAACGCTATTGTATAATCACTTGCAACGTCGTGCTATGAAAAAATTCTGAAGTATTTTTAAACTAAGACTTTCAGAGATCATAGAGAACACACATTCGCTCATCCTATGAAGGCAAGACTCCCACTTGTGCCCCACATACAAGGGAGTAATGGGGTTGGGAGAGTGCATACCATTTAGAGAAGCGGATGGAGCTTTTCCTGCCAGCTCCACCAGCCAAAACACACTGACAGTCAGCCAGCTGATAAGAGACAGTAGCAGCCCCCTTCTTGCCCATCCAAAGCAGACCAAGCTGCAACCCTGCCAGGGAAGAGGCTGAGGCTCCTGTGGGTGAATGGGGAGGCTGCTGGTTTGCCACTGTCCGCTGTTTGGTACTGGGTGGGGTGGGGGAGGGGAGAAAGGCTGGCCAAAAAACAACTAATGAGCGGCAACATCACCACTAGCCCCCTAGTCCTTGTTCCCATCACACTTTATCCAGCTGTGTTGGGGTCTTGTGGAGTAGCTAGCAACAATGACAGGATCCGGACAGAGGAGCCAGAACTGAGCCTTAGCATGGAAAGAGATGCTGGGGCTGAGCTCTGGACAAGGTAAGGTTTGAGAATGAGTGTGGCCATGACTGTCCTAGCAAGGCTCCAGTAAGCACAGCCGAGGCTCTACTAGGCCCAGATTCCTTCCTCCTAGGCAACAGGGGAGCCAGAAAAGGAACCGAGACTCTCACTCTTGCATTTCCCTTCAGCCAGCTCTGGCGGCTCTCTATCACTAAACAGACAAAGCTATTTATGAATTAATTTTGCCGCCCTGATTTCTTCTGGCCTTTATGCTCTACGCCTTAGAGCGTGCTGTTTGCCTTACAGAAAGTACATAGTGCTATGCTGCGGCGACTATACAAATATTGCCACCCTTCTTTCTTATCCAGATGAACAGATGTAATTATTCATTTGGGGAAGCGTATTAATTGTGTCAATATAACACTGCTAGCCCTACACACCACAATGACTCCTTCAGGGAATCCTGTCATGAATTTGCATTTGAGAACGTTAAAGCCGGGATGATTTTAGGCTCCAATGGGAACTGTTCTGCAAAATGGAAAGAAACAAAGCAGGAGCCGAAGGAGATGGAATGTGCTGGAGGTGCTTGCTGGATCACAGCAGCGTGCAAGTGTTTGAAAATGGTTGTTCAAATGTTTCTGAGAGAGAAAGTACACAGGGCACATTACAGAGATGTTCTTGATTCACTCAAGAGCCAGACTAAAGGACTCCCTTTTCCCCTCACTAACAAGTATGTAAATGTAGAGCAACTCCACTGGGGTCCCTTGCTTTCTGGCAGCACTACAACAGTAGTGCTCTCATCTCACTCCTTAGCAATCTACGCCCACTCCAAAATGCTCCACTATAGCACTTTTAGCTGCTTCCAGTCTCAGGTTCTCTAGGGAGGCGGCTGCACTTTCCACAGGTCTAGCTCATCTCTTAAAGCAGTCAACCTTGGAACCTCTTCCAGCACTCATGCTCTTTACTTTAAGGAGCTCCAGCTATTCAAAAACGATTACCTCCTAAAAGAAGTCTCCCATTACTCTGCCAAGAGTCGGGCCAGGGCCAACCAACACTAGCTTTAAAAGTCAAACGACGAGTCCCTTTTTATAGCTGTCCCTCAAGCTGACCTGAATTTGCCTCAGGAGAATTGAAGGGTACTGCAGTAAAACAGGCTTTCCTTTTAAAGATGTCACTGTTTTAAAAATATTTCTGAGGAGATAAAGTCATCTTATTGTGATGTGATATTTGTGTCGATTCCCAAGAAATCTTCGGACTCTTCTTTGTCCCTAGTTACAAGAAGGAGCAACCCCTTAAAAACCGAATTAGATCTATTTAACCTGGGGTCTATCTGACCCCAAGCTCTACAAAAACGGACATAATATTTTTTGGGCGGGGGAACTTGTTCCTCTTCCAATTTAATATATCCTCAAACGAGGGTGTAGTCAAGCTTTCAGAATGCACCAACCTATGTGTCACAGTTTTTGCGTAGAAAAAAATATCTATAAATATATACTGGCATCAATTATTCTTTCAATTTTCACTGGATATACTTTTGAGTATGAATTTCTTACAATGTGATTTCTTAAAATGTTAGACTCTGAATATGTATATTTACAAGATTTTAAAAATGTAAACCTTTATATATAAGAATCTTTCAACATTTAAATAAGTTTAAATTTAAATTCATACAATTAAAGTTCATTTTCAATTAGTTCCCTGTGGGTTTTTTATTTCAAAAAATGTAAACTGACTCAGGGGTCACTCAGACCCCAATGCAACAGTCATGCAGTATTTTATTTTTTAGACAGACCTAGGGTTTAACTAGGAGAACTGCTCACTCAGTCTCTTCTACTGCTTCCAACTTCTCTGAAAAACAGTCAGAAGGCTCTAACTTCAAGCACTGAGGACAGATGGAGTAGAATAGGCTTCAACCACAGTCAGTCATAGATTTTAATGAGAGATTTTTAAAAAAACAACAAAACTCTGGTGCAAATTTACAAAAACATAGGAATAAACTGACATGCTGAAAGCTTCTATTGAAAATTTGGTGTTTAAAAAAAAAAAAAAAAAACCCACAAAACCCACAGTCTCGCAAAGCTTGTACTTTAACTGATGACAAACTTCTGCAATTGTTTACAGATTATATCGACTTGTTCTAATACATGCAGTTTGAAGCTTTGCAACTCTGCCAACTGTGTATTAGAAGCAATGGTCTCGCTTTGGTATTTGATGGTCAGTTTCACTTCACTTCAGTTTCAAAAAGCCTCTTGACTTTTTTGGTGGAAATCCCAGATGTAGTACTGCTCCACCATATGTCTTCACAGCTGGTGGCCAACTGCAGTCTTGGCAAATGGAGTCTTCATTTGAATCTACAAATTCGTTTGAGTCTAGTCCGAGACTGTTGCTTGCTCCTATATTAACTCTCTGGGCTTTAGTAACATTCTGCACCAAGGCACGGACATATAACCGCTTGTTCAGTTAAGCTAATAACTATTCCAGGCAGATGTAGAGAGAGGACCCTTTTGAAAACATTGCTGTAACCATGCTGAGCTTGTGTACTCACCAATGGGGCAGAAGTGCCCCAGACTGATTAAAGTCAGTTATTTAATCAATTAATCCCACGAACTCTTTTGAGAGTCAACAACATTTAATTGTTTAGATTAAGTGATTCCCACTCCACAGTATCCATCTCACAGTCCAAGGCTTCCTGTACAGTTTTGCGTGTGTAGAAATGTTCATGTAGCCAGTTCACTGACCATTTTGCTGCAGTTGTAACTTTCTTGGCCTGATTTCTCTGACAATGTTCTTTCTTTTACAAGCATGAAGCCACAGTGGTACCACTGTGAAGTAAAGGAATGTAGAAAGTATTTCTGGGACACAAACAATTTTTTGAAAGATCAGGTGCGTTTTGCTGTACAATCCAGGGTCAAAATCATAGGCACCCTGTGACCTCCGTCCAACAGATGCTAACCAAACAGCTGTTCTTTTAATCAGCTGCGAACATCTACCCTTCTGGTTTGCCCAAGTATAAACAGTCAGTCCAGAGAGCTAACTAAGCAGCTTAGGTTGTGATCCACAAGCCACTTACTCAGAAGCAGTCCCACTGAAGAGTTTCAGTGGGACTACTGCAGAGTAAACGGTTTTAGTTTTTAGATGCACATACCCTGGAACACTTCACCAAATCATGTTTTTGTCCAACTTGCCAAAAAAAACCAAAACACCTTTATTCCATTAGCATTTTTGGTCACAACAGGCCAGCAAAGTTGTAATAAATGTGCATTTCAAAATGCACATAAAATGCAAATTAGTTATCCAAAATTATTTCTCTTTTATTATTTCAGGAAACCTTTTGACTGTGCTTATAAGGGAGTGGTAGCATTAGCTACAGCCGGGCATCACACAATGGTACCAACTGGAGTTTCATAGCATAGCATTTCAGCTCTCCCTTGTACCCAACTCCAGACTCTAAATCAGAGGTGGTCAAACTTAAGATGTATGTGATTCAATTGATCCAGGCATCAAGCTCACATGATCTACCAGAACCCCTCCCTCTGACTCTGGGTGTCTTTAGACATGACATCAATGGGTGTCTGAATGTGTGTTTTGACCTTGATATGAACACTGGTTTGGCCCTGTGTTCACCATGTGGCGCTGCTTAGACACATAGCCTATCATGGGGTAAATCAGTGTTTTGCTCACCACCCGATCTCAGCACGCAAGCGCTGCCACCTTGTTCCCTGTGTTGTACCTGCTAACACGCCACGTGATATCATTGGACACAGTGTTGGCCACGTGTTCAACCGAAACACGATTCAATGGGTGGCTAAATTGTTGTTGGGATCTTTATGGTGCTTACACACAACAGTCAAACACATGCTTAGGGGTTTTGACACCCAATCTCTGTTATGTCTAAAGATGCCCTCTGGCTTTCCAGGGTGGGGCCCCTCCTACTGGCTCCCAGGTCTAGGGCACCTCCACAACTGGTCTCAGGAATGGCGAGGAGCCCTGTTAGCCTGTCTCCTAAACAGACACTCTCCTTGGGGCCCTGGTCCTGCTCTCCTCCTCAGAGGCAATCTTTCAGAGGCTGGTCCTACTGGAGACTAGTCTGTAATCTACCAATAGATCATGATCTATCTCTTGGTCACCCCTGCCCTAAATCCTTCCTGGGCAGAAGCTAGAAATCTGGGTTGTATGATGGTTGATTAAGTTACCGAACGGACACTGGCCATCTCATCTTTCTACTGCTTCTTACCTAAAGCCTGACACAGCTATGGTACAGAAGGTATGAACAGCTACAACGTTGACTCATTGTTTTGCCTAACTCAAATCCTAACTCGATGACAAATAAATTAAGCTCTCATTCCTTGGAAAACATGGAGATATTAATCAGTAGTCAAAAGCCCTTACTCATAAGATTTTTAAACTTTCTTACCCAATGTGATTTGTTCTTAAAGAAATTTCCAGTTCTCGTAGTACTTGTGTAGATTCCTGAACTCGTCTTCTGAATTTCTATAATTCAACAAAGGGGAGGAGGTACTTGAGAAACTTATTTTGATTAATATGATGCTACTCCCAATCAACAAAATACCAGGAGAAAGGGGAGATAGACAAAATGCATAAAACATTAAAATATACATTTTCAACTCTTGCGGAATGAGGCTGCTAATCAGACTAGCAGCGAAAGGCATTAAAAAAAAAAACCTTTCTCCTATTAAAATATTTAATTCCTCCATTTGTTAAAGTGTGGAAGGGTACAGAAGAATTCAAACCTCGCATGGTAATATATATTTGTATATAGTGCAATTACTGTACCCAAGCCAAAAACGTGTACCTGAGTTCTCGCATCCTCATGAATGTCGCATCCCTTGTCTCTCCCTCTGTTCCCCCTTCCCTGTCTCCCCTCCCCCTGTCTTTAGATTGTAAGCTCTCGGACAGGGACCGTGTCTATCTTGCTGTTTTTAAAAAGCACCAGGTACATTGCTGGCGCTATGTAAATGCTAATAATAATAATAATTAATACTATTCTGGACCTGACTTTCAAAAATGGTCTGTAATTTCACACCCAATGCCTACAACGCAGAAGTTGCCAGCATTTCTATCTAACTACCCAGTATGTGGGTGCAAATAAGGCATTAAATCTCGCAGCAGCAGCACCTGTCCCTGCAATTATATTTGTGGTGGCAGAATTGTGTCTGCAAAAATAAGAAGCTCCAATGAAAAATCTCTAATATGACATTATTGGATTATGCCAATGTCCCTTTTAAGTTTTCGTTAAGAGGAGAAGATACATTTTGCAAAACATCCCAACTTTTTTGAACCTCAGAGCATGAACAGCTTCTCTTCAACATCTACAGTTGGCGTGGACACAGACAACGGTAGAAGGCCTCTGGTTAGACATCAATCAGTTCATGATCTGGGTTTTCTCTCTACTTTCTATGAAAACAGCTCAAGAAACCATCTTTTGATGCTGATGGTCCTGTCAGTTATCGGTCGGTCTCTACATTTTAGGGAAGGTTATTGAACGGGCTGTGGCACGGCAGCTCCAGGAACATTTGGACCGCACCGGTTTCCTTGACCCCTTTCAGTCTGGTTTTCGGCCTGGGTATGGTACGGAGACTGCATTGGTGGCCTTGGTTGACGATCTCCATCTGGCATTGGACCAGGGTCGTCAAACCTTACTGGTCCTGCTAGACGTTTCAGCTGCATTCAACACAGTCGACCATGAGGTGTTGGTGACTCACTTGCGGAACCATGCTGGGATTGATGGAATGGTCTTGGACTGGTTTTGTTCATTCCTGGCTGGGAGAACTCACCGGGTGGTCTTGGGGGAGTGTACGTCTTCCCCCTGGGACCTCACGTGTGGAGTCCCGCAGGGTGCCATTTTGTCCCCCCTCTTGTTTAACATTTATATGCAGTCATTAAGGGAGATCGTGAGAGGGTTTCAGGGCATGCAGTGTCATCAGTATGCTGATGACACTCAGCTCTTCCTCTCTTTTTCCATCAATCCAGGCCATACAGTCTCCTTATTTTACCAGTGCCTGTCAGCTGTAGGGGCTTGGATGAGGTTGAATCATCTGCAATTGAATCCTGACAAGACAGAGGTGATGTTGGTGGGCGAGGGCTTGGAGGCCTGGGGGTGGTTGAATCTCCGCTTGTTGGGTGGGGGGTTCGCCCTCCCATAGTCTCTCAAGTGTGGAGTCTGGGTGTGCTCCTCGATTCACAGCTCAGCTTGGAATCTCAGGTTGTGGCTGTGGCAGGGAGTGCGATTCGGCAGTTACATCTTGTCCGGCAGCTTCAGCCATATCTCTCAGACTCTGACCTCGACACTGTCATCCATGCCTTCATCACCTCAAGGCTGGATTACTACAACATGCTCTACGTGGGGCTGCCCAAGACGTTGGTCCGGAGGCTACAGCTGGTGCAAAATGCCGCGGCCCGTCTCCTTATGGGGGCGGGGCGCAGGGAGCACATGACACCTGTGCTCCGGGCTTTGCACTGGCTGCCAATAAAGCACCGGGCTAAGTTCAAGGTGCTGGTTCTAATCTTTAAAGCCCTTCATGGTCTGGGCTCTGCTTATCTGTGGGACTGCCTCACTCCCCATGTGCCTGTGCGTCCTCTGAGAGCGTCCGGGGGAGCCTTTTTGGAGGTTCCCCGGGCAAGGTGGGTGGCCACCGATGTTAGATCTTTTTCGGTGGCTGCCCCTGTGCTGTGGAATTCGCTCCTGGAGGAGGCTCGGTTGGCCCCACTTTCCTGTCATTTCAACGTTTATGTAAGACCTGGCTGTTCCGCCAGGCTTTTGGCAAGGGGTAGGGGTAGGGTGGGGGGCTTGGGGGGGGTTGTTTTTCCCTGCATAAAAGAAAATTTTACCTTTTTTAATTGTTGTATTGTTTTATTCTTTTATCTTTGTTGTTCACCACACCATGCTGCCCTGTGGGCAGGAGCGGTGGGATAAAAAGTTTATATAAATAAATAAATAATAACTACCTGCCAACAGCAAAAAAAAGAGAGATCTTCTCCCCTACTTAACTTGAGCTAATGGGTGAGATTGGAAGGTGATAATCCCCCTGGAATGTAGCATTTAACAACCAGCTGTCAGGTGAAAGTTTTAACAGTCCAAAGGAACTGTAACAATTAACACCTTTCAACTGGATGATAAATGGAAGGAAGGGGAAGCCACTCTGGATCTGAAACCAGTGCAGATCCACCAACATTCTTATTTCATCTAGTCAAGAAAAAGATTGGCCAGCAGAAAGTAGAAGCATTCAGCCACCAGTAGCCTTGACTGGATTTGAACTGAGGACCTACAGGTGCTAAGCTCAGCTCCTTCACAATCTGGGTTGACTGAGGCACTCAATAAATCATTAAAAGCTACCAATTCCTCTGCCATTTGTTTCTCTTATTTCTACTATGCAGTATCAGTTTGTCCATTGCCCTGTGAAAAAAATACAGTGCCCTACAAACTTGCTGTCTGTTTTTCTGTTTTATTTATTTATTTTCTCATATTTTTATCACTGACTTCTGCTGAATTCTTTTTATTTTATTTTATTTTTTACACAAAGGAAGGAAAGAATTCTAAACCACTGATGGTCTTCTCCCAGTTAGCAAATGAGGAAGCAAGATACTTCTTACCTTCCTGGTTACAGCTGGATCAAGATAGCCCTTTAGTTTCTGGATATATGTATGTGGTGGGTTCTTCACTTGAAATCTTTCCTGTAGGAAACACAAAAACAATCATCAGCTATTTTGGCAGTGACTCGTGTTAAATTCTAACTTGGTGAGAGAAACACACATTGTATTCCCCATTTTAGCCATATATTTCTCAAACTACATGGTTGACCCCATTGGTTAACTGCCCTGGAAGAATTAAATGTTGTTAAAAATTAGGCCACTTTTTTTTTTTTTTTAAGTTATTTTATTGTTAAATTGAAATACAAACACAGATTAAAGACAAGTATGAACAGAAACATATATATAAAATACACACAATAGTCTTGATAGCTTCACTTTGCTACTCTTTCATCCATATACCTGTTTGTCTAACCAATAATACAAATAATAATGAAAAATACAAAAGTAAAAAGGCATTTCTCTCGTGTATACAGCTTCCATCCTTAAAGCTAAATAGATCCAGGCTTCAGATTGATTTATGGTTAAGAGATGCTTTTGTCTTATCCATGTCTATATGTTCCACAAGCAAACTCCAGGTTGGAGTCCATATTTCATCAAATTTCTCCAATGTATCCTTTAGCCCCGCTGAAATTCTTTCCATTGTCAATATGTGCCAGAGTCTTTTTATCCAATCTCGAGTAGTCGGACCCCCTGGCTTTTTCCACTTTTGCAGAATCAAATGGATGGCTGCCAGGATCATCACCCTTCCAGCGGGAGCTTTGGAGTGTTTTTCCAGTTCTTTGGGCCAGAGCCCCAGCAATGCTAACTGCGGCGTACAAGGTATCATTATTCCAGTATGCTTCTCTATTTTCCCCCATATTTTTTGCCAAAACTTATTTATTACCGGGCAGTCTCACCATTGGTGCAGATAAGTACCTATCTGCCCACATTCCTGCCAGCACAAATTACTGTAACCCTTGTTTCCCTGGTGGAGCCTCTGCGGGGTTAGGTAGAATCTGTGAACTAATTTTATTTGTGGCTCTCGAACCATCAGCGAGCCAGCACATTTCTGCATATGTGACCATATTCTAACATACACTTGTCTGTAATCGGAAGGTTTAGTTCCTCACTCCATACAGAGATGTATCCTGCGTCTGGGGGATGAAATAGATTCCTAATGATCTGGTAGAGCCTGGATACGATTTTTCTTTGTGGAGTGTTGTTAAACATCTCCAATTCTATAGGGTGCGGTTTCCTTATAAATTCCGGCTTATTTCTTGGGTGCATTAAGTAGCTATGTAATTTCGTGTACAGCCACCCATCAATTCTTTCCCCACACTGCGTCTGTAACGTATCCCTAGTTAGTATATCCTCATTCACATAAAAATGCCTGACCTGCCACAGGCCCTTTTTTTTCCACCTCTCCAAGACTGCCCTTTCCCTACCGCTCAGGGAGAGAGCCCCACAGAGCACTGGCTTGAATGGCGACTTTCCCTGGGTAATGTCTGCTTTGTATTGGCACAAAAAAATGAGGTCACTTTTTCACGTTACACCGGGGGGAGTGGAGGAGAGTCGACTTCCATGCAGGCAATCATGGCTATATTCTCATGTGAATTAGTGCATGTGAGAATGCACTATTCACTTTTATGCCACAAAAACATGTAAAAGCTACATCAGGAGACACAGTCATGCGCAAATACTCTCATGGAATAAAAGCGGAATAGCGCATTCCTACGGGCACTAATTCCTGTGAGAATACAGCCATGATTGCCATCACAGAAGTTTCCTCCTCTCCCATATAAAATGAGTAAGTGGGTATACGTTTTTAAAAATGTCACATCACCATACAAACACTGAGAAACCATTTTTTCCTAATTTCCATTTTCATGTTGGGGCAGCGGGGGGGGGGGAGGGGGGGAATACTTTAAAAGACAAATCTGGCATGCCCTTTTAACAGTTATTCAGATTTTAAGGACGGGAAGGTGGGAGTTGCTAATTGTGTAAGTGATTGTCTGAACTGAATTACTTTAAACTAGATTTCAGCTTTTCTGGTAAGGACTCAGAGTATCTATGAAAAACAAGGAATTTCAATGAGTCCAAACGGTCTCACTGAATCACAGTATAGGCAAACGGTCTTATCTAAGATTTTTGAACCTCCACAATTTTGCCCTACACCCTTTCTCATCTCAGAGCACCAATGGGGCCAGTTCTTGCAATATTTTTTTTTAAAACTCCCTTTTTCCTGGAGTCAAGTGATTACATGAGAATCTCAGCATAAGTTTCAAAGAGAAGTACATTTTTAGCACAGCTAGTAAGGGAAAACATAAATCTCAACGGCTCAAAATCAAGATGGCATATAAAACATGGTTAAAAATCTCATGATTTTTAAGTCCAATTCCTCATTTTAGGTGCCTGACATGATTTTTAAAAAATGTCTATTGTTGGCAACACTACAACAGAGCTTTAAGTATGTTAAAGAATCCTTCTACTGTCCCAGCGACGAGGCCCTTAACACTTAAGAAGTTGATGCGCTTACTGTTCTCCTGAAATCAGCACTGTCTGTATGTGGATGAGTAGTACCTTCTCCAAGCCCAAGAGCTGATTAATAAAGTGAAGTTATGGCTGGGGGAGGATAGAAAGGGATTAGCAGCGATTATGTTGCATCAATTCTTCCCTACGTTCAAGGAAAGGAATGGCTGCTTTACATTCTGTACTTAGTTTTTTTGGATGGACAAGGAACATATTTCTTGTAACATTATTTGCTTCCTTAACCCGGCAGCCTGAACAATGATCTTTAAAAGCTTCCCTTTCATTTTCACACCAATTACATAATTGCAGAGTGATAATGTCTCTGGTAATGTACGGAGCTTGTAAGTAACATGCAACTGTTTGTTTATCTTATGTAAATATGTATTAAATCCACAATGACCAATCCTAATACCACAACGTTCTGCTTTCTGTGTCCACGCAAAACGTGACTGTGCTTATCATTCTCAGGAAGTGGTTTTGCCTGCCCACAAATACTGCCAACACTGTAGTGCCAGGGCCCTGCTTTTTCATGAATACCTTGTGCCCCAGGCTCTGCTAGTGTGATGGCTGCCCTCCAACACGTTGGGGTCAAATGAAGGGATCTCCAGAGCTAAAGGCATGAGTCTGTGCAGAACGACCTAACTCTTCCCCCCCCCACCCCGCCAGTTTCTACAGGGCTCAAATGCAACTTCTGATAAATCCTGTCCGTTTGGTTTGAGCAAAGCAGAGACGGAGGTGCTATTCACTTCTATCTTGGATTCCTCAACCAAATGTTTATTTTGGTTATTTCAGTTACGTCACTTTGGACACTTCAGTATTTCATTATTTTATTTCAGTATTCCAGTTGTTTTGGTCACTTTGGCATTTTGATATTTCACTTTCGGTACTTTTGTTCACTTTGGGTGTTTTTAGGCCCTTTTCACATGGGCCGCGGTGGCGGGGGGGGGATGGGTGTGTGCCGGCAGCAGGTGGAGGTGGGTGTGTGGCCATTCCCACAGGTGCACACCCATCTCCACACATGGAGCAACTGGCATTGGCACCAGTTGTTCCATGCATGGGTGATGGGTGGAGGTGGGTGGAGTGTGGGAGCGCACACGCAACCCCACCCACTGCCCATGGTGTACCACGGGTGCCCACCCATCCCCCCCGCAGCGTTCACATGCGCGCCCCCTCCTCACCGCACACGTGTGAGAAGGGGGGCATCCGTATAAAAAGGCCCTTAGACAAGCGCCTTCCCACTCATTACCCACCCATCATGCATGTTGCAGGGCTGCATAGGGCACCAATGTGGCCCTGCAACATGCATGATGGATGGGTGGGCAGGTACCTCTCTAAAAACACCCTTTGTTTCAGTAGTTACGCAACAGTATTATGTGCACTCGTGCTATTGCACTATACTAATGCTGAAAGGAAATGGAAAGTTCCAAAATGACATGAATGTTCATTTTGGGGGGAAGCTGGCTTGAAAGTCTGCACTATTTTTCACTTTTTGCTCATTTGCTGCTTTTGGTATTGCTACCAGTGAATTCTGATGCTTTTTTGGGCACTTTTCAGCTCTTGTATGACACTGACACTTTAAATATACTATTACAGCACTTCCAGGCTCATGAAAACCCAAATTGATTATAAGTTCCATGCATCACTGGGAAAGCAGCTAATTGGCTAATTTGGATGAAAACAGTGTTTGCCATGAAGCTTTGTTTCAGCGCTACACCATACACAATTATATTATTGTGCTAATAGTATGTGCAATCACATCATTACTCACCATGCTGCTGTGAAAGGTACCAAAACAAAGTGAGCAAAAGTACCGATGTAGCTGAATAACTGAATTAATGAGTATGTAAATATAGCTTGGTACACACAGATGTGTTTGGTTATTCAGCTCGCCATTCAAATATACAAATAATAACCCTGGTAAATGAAAAATGGGGCATTCGCTTCAGCCCTAAGTTCCTGTAGCCACGCTGGAACAAACGCATATCTCCTCTGTGGATCAAGGCTAGAGACAAATGCACAACCCAGAATTGGTGTAAACCCACTGAATAAACTTCATTAGCAGTTCCTCAACTTTATTGCCCAAATAGAAGAGGAGCGTAACTCTACACTGGTATAGCGCTTCATTGAATTAAAAAGAAATTTTAAAACAAAGAGGACTTTAAAAAAACAAACAACAGGGCAGTTATTGTTATTTGCCTTAAAACATATCTACTAGAATGATGTTAACAGGGACCCCCTACTGCATTTTGGGGAAAACACAGTGAGCATGGGTTGCTGCGTATCTCTTTCCCTGACAACTTTTGACTGATTGATTATTTTGTGTTTTTTATTTTACCTTGAACTAGACATTTTCCCGCAGCTGTACTTACAAATGCTGATAAATTCTTATGAGTAACAAAATTCCCATATCAACATGAGATCTGCTTCCCATGAAGTAGGAAGTGGGAAAGTAACACGAAGCTCCACAGTTTGTTTCCCCCCAGTGTCTGATTACTTGGCTAATCTTTTGGGGAACTACTGGTTGAATCATAAACTTGGCATTCATTATCCTTTACATACAACATCTAATTAGAGAGTCATAAAACAAAAGAAGAACTTTCCTGCCAGTTCTCCCTGGCCAGACAGATGGATATTGTAGCAAACGGCTGAGAAACACAAGTTATGCTTCAGGGAATACACTATGTCCAAACTTGTTTACAACTGTCTCAAACATTGGGATATTTGAATCATGGAAGAATTTAAAACTAATCTGCCTTTAGTGTGAAAAAGAGCTTTCTTAACAATTTTCTCCTGCCATTAAAACTTCACATTTTGTAGTTGAAATTTAAACTATCCTCATGTATTAGGTTGAGACAAATTATTAGATTATCTGGAAGTCATTTCAGAATGAATGGTGTATTACTGTCTACTTTCCCAAACCTCAAAGAAAGTCATTCCCATTATTATCCCACTGCCTTCTGCAAAAGTGTATCATTAATCACAGTACTAGGCAAGGAGAGATGTAACATTCTACCTTGTTCTCCACCAGTCTCTTGCTAAAATTTCTTACAAATGTAGAAAATAGAGACATGTTTTTTTTCTCCTGTAATTTAAAAAAAATATTGTCATGCAAATTTAAAATTGAGCTGAAGACCAGAATTAGAAGCCTGGAGACCCTTATTTTTCCATGGAACAGAACATGCAGTACGATCTTCCCTACATGTACAGGCTTTTCAATGCAAGTTTACTCATCCATCTTAGCCTTATCTGCTTCTAAGAGTATAATAGTTTCCAAGCTCATTCACTACCTGCTTCTCTGAAGTGATAAGTCTTCTAGGACTAATCATTTACATAGCACTTTCAGTGTTCAGAGTTCTTACAATCCTTAAGAACAAAAGTAGTGCCATACTGGGTCAGACCAAGAGTCCATCGAGCCCAGCATCCTGTCTCTGACAGCGGCCAAACTCAGTGGCTTGGAAGAAGTACTCAATGGGCCACAATGGGGGTGGTCCATTCCCTGTTGTTCGCTCCCAGCTCCCAACAGTAAGAGGTTATATTCCCCAAATTTACCTGGCTAATAGCTGCTAATGGACCTACCCTCCAGAAGCTTGTCCAACCCTTTCTTAAACCCAGCTATACTACTGGCCCTGACCACATCTTTTGGCAACCAATTCCACAACTTAACTTTGCATTGAGTAAAAAAATACTCTCTTTTATGTGCTTTAAATCTGCTACTTGTTAGTTTCATGGAGTGTCACCTAGTTCTAGTACTATTTAAGAGGGTAAATAACTATTCCCTATTAACTTGTTCCACAGCACTCATGATTTTATAAATTTCTATCATATCTCCTCTCAGTCATCTCTTCTCCAAACTGAAGAGCCTCAACCTATCCAGCCTCTCTTCATAGGGGAGCCGTTACATACCCCTTATCATTTTTGTTGCCCTTCTCTGTACCTTTTCTATTTCTACTATTTCTTTTTTTGAGACGGGGCAACCAGAACTGTACACAGTATTCAAGGTGGAGTCGCACCATAGACTTGTATAGTGGCATTATGATATTTTCAGTTTTATTCTCTCTCTTTATGAATAATTCCTAACATTGTTTACCTTTTTGACTGCTGCCTCACCCTGAGGATTTCAATGTATTATCCACAATGACACCAAGGTCCTTTTCCTGAGTGATAACTCCTAATTTAGAACTCAGCATTGTGTACACAAAATTTGGATTGTTTTTCCCTACGTGCATCACTTTGCACTTGCCCACATTCAATTTCATCTGTAATTTAATGCCCAGTCACCCAGTCTCACAAGATCTCCCTGCAATTGTTCACAGTCTGCTCGTGTTTTAACTACCTTGAATAACTTGGTGCCGTCTGCAAATTTGATCACCTCACTCACCTTTTCAGATCATTAATGTATAAATTAAACACTGGTCCCAATACAGATCCCTGGACCACTCCACTATTTACTTCTCTCCATTATGATGAACCTTATCTAGTTCATCCTCACAACAACCCTGTGAGGTAGGTCATTATTATTTCCATTTTACAGATGGGGAAGTGAGGCTAGGAGATAGTGACTTGCCCAAGGCCATCTAGTGAATTCACAAATAAGACAGAATCTGAACCTTGATCTCCCAGGACCAAGTCCAACACCTTATCCACTAGCATCTCTACATGGAGCTGCCCTTGATGACTGTTCAGAAGCTGAAGCCAGCGCAGAATGCGGTGGCTGACCTCCTTTCAGGAAGGAGTCGCTGGGAGCATGTTACAGTGGTGTTTCGAAGTCTGCACTGGTTTCCTATAGCTTTCCAGGCCCAAATCAAGGTGCTGATTTTGACCTTTAAGGCCCTAAAGTGCTTTCATCACCTCTAGATTGGACTATTGTAACACGCTCTACGTGGGGCTACCCATTGTGACAGCTCGGAAACTGCAGCTAGTGCAGAATGTGGCGGCCCGTCGTCTGGCAGGACTGGGCCACCGAGAGCACATTACACCAGTGGTCCGCTCTCTGCATTGGCTGCCGGTGGTTTTCCGAGCCCAAGTCAATGTGTTGGTTTTGGCCTATAAAGCCCCTAAACGGCCTGCGGTCATTGGGGGGGCGCCCTGCTCAAGGTCCCCCGAGCCTTCCGGGGGACCATGAAGGGGAGGGCGTTCTCGGTGGCTGCTCCACGGCTGTGGAACTCCCTTCTGGTGGAGGCCCGGTTGGCTCCGGATCTCCCCTCTTTTCGGAGAAGTTGTAAGACCTGGCTATTCCACCAGGCATTTAGCGGGGGAGATGGGTGAGGGGGTTGCCTGTTGCGTAGGGGCTATTTTTCTTTTGTCCTCCTTTTAGTTGTTTTAAATTATTGTTGTAATGTTTTACGGTTTTGTGAATTGTAAGCTGGCCTGAGCTACCTGTTGCAGGAAGGGCGGGGTAGCAAAAATTTATAAATAAATAAATAAATAAATAAATAAGCAAGCGAGTCTGGGCCCCACATAACTGAAAGATCACCTGTCTTTCCAGATTCCATTAAAGCCCATGCGATCGCCCAGGACTGCCCTGAGCCTTACGGAAGGGTGGCATATATATTTAAATCAATCAAATAAATACATAAATTTGATGAATAAAATAAATAAATGCTCACTGCATTTTCTCTATCGCCACTAATGGTGACAACGCAGTGAATACAGGTCCCTGTCCACCAGGCTCCACTAGCTTCGACTTCCATTGGAATCATGTGGAAGTTCAGGGCACTCAGCACTCCACAGATCAGACCCTCTGCATCGCAAATATCAACAATTAGAACCAGTTTTGTCTGGTAGTAATTGTAAGGTGGCCAGCTCTGGGAACTATACCAAGACCACCAGGCTGACTGTATAACAAAGATTCCCATCAATATCTCACAAACAGACATTACACGATTAAGTAGCCACTGCCCTGCAGTTTGTGTTGACATTTACACCAATCCAGAGTTAATGTGAGGTACAAGGCAACAGAGAATTAGGCCCTTCATTTTTCCAATATAGTATAAAACTATTCTTGTTAAGTGATGAAAAGATGATCTTCATTTTGTCTTGTTGATTTAACTGTCATCAATGTGCAGACACTCTAGTCTCCCTGTGGCATTCTTCCAAGAGAGTATTTATGATGTCTTTCTATTACCTCACATACACATGATATCATGAGTTCTCAGTGGATAAACCTCAGATATTTTAGAGGATCAGCATCCAGCATTTGTTCTGTCTGTTTAAACTTCTGAACCCATGGAGTCATACATATCAGACTCACACAATCCTCCTCCTACCCAACTAATTCACAATTCTTCTCCCCAAACTCTGCCCACACACTGTTCTCTCTGCCGTAGTATGCAGTGTACAGTTCTCCCACTGCTGTTGCTTCTTCATATTTGCAGATGAGAAGGACCAAGGAGGTTTGGGGGCTCAGTGGTTGGCTTTAATCCATAGCTCTCTGCTAAGGGTTGTGAACTGTATGTATTTGGGGGCTTTATAGACCAACATTTTCTCAATACAGATTAAAGTGCTTTTTCTGAGATAACTAACCCTATTTCCAAAAGGGTTTCCCTCACAACTAGTTTTTGGAACCCAGGGTTTGTTCAAAGATTAGACAAGATCAATATGATGAGGAAAGAGAGCAAAGAGGAAATCTGCACTACATGGAACAGAACCTGAATGAAATAAACTGACCCTTTGTCCAGAAAGATTAGGGGTGAGAGATACATTCTGGTTTTGTTTGAACTGGATTGGCCATTCCTAATGCTAATACAGCAGGATGACACTGAAGGGTGTAATGGAAGGCAAGTTCTACAATAAGAAAATACTTCTCTGTTTCCAAATCAAGGGTGACAATGGTTTTGATAAATACGGCCATCAAGTTTGCTAACCCCCAAACTCAGGGGTCTAAACACTGAACTCAGGAACTGCTGTGCTCCTGATGCAGGTACAGCAAGTATATATTACTCGACCTATGCAGTGTTCAACCTATGCAGCTGGATTGCTCCAATTTGAGTCTACTGAAGGTCCTGGTGAGCAGATAAAAGACCCTTTTACAATTTGGAAAGTAAAACTGATTTTTTTTATAGAGCCTATGCTGTGGCAGTGTGGGCAGCAAAGAACCGATTCTTTGCTGCCCTCATTGCCTCTGCTCAGTCACGACCAATGGAGCTGTTCCAGGTGGTGAATGGTTTGGTCAGTTCAGTCCGTCTCCACCTGGAACCAGATTCGTCCAAAGTCTGCTGTGACAGGTTTTTGTTGTACTTTGCAGATAAAATTGCTCGCATTGAGCATGACTTTGACTCCACCATTTCAGAAGTAGTGGCAGAGCCAGAGGTTAGGAACGCCCTGTCTGGTCTGAGTTCATGGGATGATTTTCAATTGGTGACACCTGCCAAGGTGGCGAATGTGCGGGGCTCTGTTCAGGCCACGACTTGTGAATTAGATCCTTGCCCATCCTGGTTGGTCAAGGCCATCAGGGAGACCTTGGGGCCAGTATTGGCCGGGGTTAGGGCTGAAACAAGAATAGATTTTATTCTTGCAAAAAACTTGTGAGAATCAGGATCAAGATCTTGTAGACATCTCAACCTGGATTCAGATTCTCATGAAATTTCTCGCTCCCCTACCCCCACCCCACACGTCCAAGCTGGGCGAAACTTAAGGAGGGAGGGAGGAGGAAGCCACACTGTTCCCTGCAGCTTTCTTAAGTTGTCAGGAGCAGGCAGGCAGGAGTCAGCAGCCAATAGAATGCTGAGCCCGCCTCTTGCCTTCAGCTCGCCCCCCTCCCATCTAGAAGTCCTTTCCAGATGGGAGGGGGAGAGCAGGATGGAGGGGGCAGTTCACGAGCATTCTATTGGCTACCAGGAGTCTGAGCACCCAATAGAATGCAGAAAAGCTGTGCTAAGCCCGCCTCTTCCCTACAGCTCCCCCCTCCCATTTGTTTCCAAAATGACCCAAATAAGGTAATCACATGGGTAAATGTGAGAATCAATTACAGTACTCCTCCCTGGTTCCAGATGGGAGGGGGTTTGCAAGAACAAGACAAGAAGTGTGATTCGTGTTGAGAAACACGAGAAACCAAGAATCGAGTTTCAGTCCTAGATGGGTGATCAATACCTCCCTTGGAGAGGATCATGTGCCAGAATGCCTCAAGAGGGCTGTGGTCCGACCACTTCTCAAAAAGCCATTGCTTGACGCTGGTGCACCGGCGAACTACCGACCGGTCTCTAACCTTCCCTTTTTAGGGAAGGTTATTGAGCAGGTGGTGACCCTCCAGTTGCAGGTGCATCTAGATCGCACTGGTTTTCTTGATCCTGTGCAGTTTGGCTTTCATCCAGGGTACAGCACACTTGTGGCCTTGGCTGACAACCTCCTGGTAGGGCTAGATAGAGGTCATATGACCCTGCTGGTTCTACTGGATCTATCTGTGGCTTTTGATACTGTGAATCAAGAGCTGTTGGTGACTCGCATGCGGGATCTGGTTGGGGTGGGCGGGACAGTTTTACAGTGGTTCTGCTCCTCCTTGAGGATAGATCTCAGCAAGTGGTACTAAGGGACTGTTCAACATCCTCTGAGGGTCTCCCGTGTGGGGTCCCGCAGAGTTCTATTCTGTCCCCGCTCTTATTCAACGTGTATATGCAGCCACAAGGGGAGGTCATGCGCAGCTGGGGGGGTTCGTTGTCACCAATATGCTGATGACAACCAACTATATCTTTCTTTTTCAACTGACTCAGGCCCTGCAGTCTCATTGTTGTCCTGGTGTTTGGCTGCTGTGGGGGACTGGATGAGGCTGAGCTGATTGAAACTCAGTCCCAACAAGACAAAGGTGATGTTGGTGGGTGGGGTCAGTAATCTGGGGGGAAGCCCCCATTATTGGGGGGGGCATCCTCCATTGGTTCCATGTGTGCAGAGCCTGGGGGTGCTCCTGGATTCACAGCTATGCCTGGATCAGCAGGTGTTGGCTGTGGCCAGGGGTGCCTTCCGCCAATTCAATCTGGTGAAAAGGCTCTGCCTATATGTCTCAAACTCTGATCTCACCACTGTCATCCATGCATTCGTCACCTTGAGGCTGGACTACTACAACATGCTCTACGTGAGGCTGCCCATGGTGACGGTCCAGAAGCTGCGGGTAGTGAAAAATACGGCTGTCTCCTGACAGGGACGGTCCACAGGGAGCACATTCAGCTAGTGTTCCAAGCACTGCACTGACTGCCGATTGTCTTCCGGGCCCAATTCAAGGTTCTGGTCCTGATCTATAAAGTTCTATATGGCCTGGGTCCCGCTTACCTGAGGGACTGCCTCACTCCCTGAGCCCCAGGGCGGCCTCTGCAGTCATCTAGGGGTGCCCTCCTGGAAGTCCCATGCTTTTTCTGGGTATAGACAGACAGGATTGCATTCTCAGCAGCCACTCCGTCGCTGTGGAATGCCCCCCGGTGGAGCTTTGCCACAGTCCGGATCTCCTTACTTTCCACCAGCGTTGTAAGACCTGGCTCTTCTGCCAGGTGATTGGCAGTGGGGAGCAGGAGAGGGTTGGGATAGATGATGGTAGACTGGGCTTTTTTGTTTACAAACCTAGGTTGGGTGACTTAGCTTTTATGAATCTATGAATTGTTGATTTTATTAATTTTATTATATTTATTATATTTATTGTTTTATTGCCGTATCTAAGCTACCCCGAGTCTCCTTTGGGAGAGAGGGGCGGGATAAAACAAACAAACAAACAAACAAATAAATAAATGTGGTCAACAGAAAGGAAGTGACAGACTTGAGGCCTCTTACCTTCAAGACTATTATTTTACTGAAGACCAGAGACATACTGAGACAAATGTCATGTTAGAGCAAGTGGTGCCAATGAGTTCAGTGGAGTTTGAGCTATTTGCACCAATCCTGAATCCAGCCCATAGCATCTCATGGAGTTATGGGTTTGAAACTCCAATGTTCATTTAAAAAAAAACAACTTCTCATCCATAGAATTTTCTCTCTCCCTCTTCATCTGTGTATAATTGTAAGTAAACTGCTCATAATGAAGTTGCTACAAGTGCACGGTGAAAGGCACTACAGTAGAGAGAGACTAGGAGTAAGGAATATGTTTCCACATGGTGTACTTAGCCAGCATTAACCAAAGTCACCTGTGATGCTAAAAGCTGTGACGGACTCTAGTATTAGAACGTAAGGGAGGAAAGCGCTGCCCCAGCTGGACCGCTGTAGAGCCCAGCTCCACAGTGATCCCAACTGGGGCTTGTTAAGTTAAAAAGGCCATAAATATATAAATATATTCAAATATAAATAAGTTTATATTTTAAATATAAACATAATTTAAAATTTAGATGTAATATACAACCACTGTAACACACTGGAAATGAGTGGCAAAGTGACATTAAGGTGCCCTTGTGTCAATGAGTATCAGGAGCATTTTGTGCTTTAGAATAGTGGCCACATTTCAAGCCAGAAATGTCTGCCGTTTAGATGTATGAGAATGGGTGATCAGCTATGTAGTTACATGTCTAGATGGTCATTTTTTGAGCAGATTAAAACCTTGTACCAAGGAGGCAGCTGCCATGAGCAACTAACACCTCAGAACCGCAGTCAAACATTTTTGCAGGCTGTCCTGTGGTAACATGTTATTCTCCCTATCTCTCTGCACTCATTTCCTGTCACATTCCCATCGGGAGTTTCACTCTATAGCCCTTTTTACACCAGATAGTCCCACTCATGCCCATGCAGCCGATGTGATTGCCACGGGTGGTGAGTGGGGGATACATGCGCACTCCCGCAAAACGCGCATCCCCACTCATGGAGAAAATGGAAGTTGCTCCATGCGAGGGAATGTATGTGTGGCCCATATGCAGGACCCGACCACGCCCTCCACCCCCCCACGCAGGGGCCGTGTAAAAAAGACCTCAATCTGCCATTCCCCTCACCTGCTCACAACTCCCCATATTTGTCCCTTCTCCCTCTTGATTACTCAAGCTGAAATTCTTCCCCTGAATACATTCATTCTGCTCCTTCCCTCCCAACCTTAAAGGTCCCTCCTGAAAACCTACCTCTTCTGACAAGCTTTCCCTAGCTCTTCCTTCTCACTGACACTGCCTCCTCCTCCGTTCTTCATTCAGGGTCTTCTTCTCCCCTGTAACTAAGTTAAGCATGTGCACCTGTGGCTTCTCACTTCATAAATGTTTCCCTGTCTTTCCCTTTGCTCCCTTCTCCTTTGCCTCCCCTCCCTTGTCTTTCCTAGATTGTAAGCCTTAGGGTGTTAACAAACAAGATGATAGTCTACACCAGGTGGGTATCCACCTGCCTGTTTATTAAGTGTTCGCCCCACTGGCCACCACCCACCAAACCTGTAGCCTCCACTCACGGCAGGGTTTCAGAGGATACAGAGCCCTGCCGTGTGAGCAATTGGGGTCTAATGTGCACCCACATGTGTATCCCATTAATTAGGTTGCATGCTGCACCTTCATGAGTCAGCCAGCACCATAGAGTCTCAGGCAGAAATCCTAGAGCATCCGAGCAACTACTTCCTGCTCCTTCTCTGCTCTCACTCACTGGAGCTGCCAGTGGGAGCTGCCCACAAGCGCGTGAAATTAAATACACAGAAGGGGCTGCCTATTTATTAGGCTGGGCACACTAAACATGTGAGTGGGGGTTGAGTGGACCAAACCCGGATTTCAGCGGGTATTGTCTAGTTTGTTAACACCTTCTATTATTGAATGTAAGCAGGGCCGGCTTTAGAATTTGTGGGGCCGAGGGCAAAAATAAAATGCAGGACTCCCATGCTCCCTGCCTCCATAGCCCCAGTCCTTACTGTAAACCTTAACAACTGGCAGTCTGGTGTTTGCTTACAAAAACGAAGACGTGCCATACATTTTCATATGCACACAGCCTTTCCGATGCACACACACAAGCTCTCTCTCTCCCCCTTTCTCTCTTCCTCTGACACAAAAACCCTCTCCCCCTCCCCCATTTCCCCAGACAGAGGGCATTCACGGATCGGTGATTTATTAATCCTGAGGCTACCAGGACTGGCTTCCCTGACACCCCCTCCAACCTTGGGCCTGAGCTATTGGCCCTACTGGCCCTGCTTCAGGCAAACCCTGAATGTAAGCCAAGTTACATTGTACAGTGCCGGTACACTGCTGCCAATAAATAAATACATAAATATCTACTATGGATGGAAGAGGGGCACAGTACCTCTGTTTGAATCCCCTCCATTCCAGGGATACAGCCACTCCAGAATGCACAAGCCAGTGTGAACATTATTACACAAGAGTGGTGGGGAGGAGGGTCCATGGTCGGTGTGTGGGGAGGCCACACACAGGAAGTGCGTGGGGAGCGTTTTACATAGGCAGCTTCCTGCATGGCTGCCCTGTCCACACCATGCAACCCATGCAGGGACTGGTTGGCCAGTGTGTGGATCACAGGAACGTACCTCCTCATACACCAACTTCAAAAAAACGACTTTCTACGTGGACGGTGGGGGGGACCATGCATGAGAGTTTCTCGTTGAAAAACACCCTGTGTGTTATCATAGGTAATCCACACATTTGTCTTAAAATACAACAGAAGAGTAGTTCTTTAACATTTTGTCCAGATGTCCACATTTTGAAACTTGAATATGATCTTGTGCCCCAGACAGCAACAATGCCATGCAAAGCATATACCCAATACTGATCAGGATCATAATCCTATCCATGGATGACATGCCCGCACTTAGGGTTTCAATTCATAGGCTAGGAAATTCTGTTGCGGGTCAAAGGCTTCCATCTTGGCTCTAATTTTGTGCCAGCAATAACTGCAGGACCAAATGTTATCATTGCATGTTGTCTTAGTCTCATTAAATAGTTAAATGCCCAAAAGTTGTCATTGGCAATGGAGGGAGTAAGGGGATGGGGTAGTAAATGGGAACGATAGCTACACAAGAAGTGATTTAGAAGCAAATTTAAAAGAAATAATAGCAAGCTATAAAACAATATTGCCCAGTTCTTCCCGAACGTGGCAAGTTGGAATATATATATATATTTTCCACATCAATTGAATAGTCTATTCGCCCTCTTCTTGGGAGTTCTTGAAAGGATATACAATTTGGATATGTTTAGTCTATACTCAAGGGTCTTTTATTTTTTTGGCAGTGCAGCATGTTTTGAGTAATCAGACGTCACATGCTAACGTGACACGAGTTTTTCCTAGCTACAACTATCTACTGCTACTTCAACTATGATGGGCTGTGGACTTTCATTAGCAAATTTAGTATAGTTCATGCTTTTGAGTTTTGTCTGAGCATCAGTCCAATGCCTTCTCTTCCATTGTTAGCTTTCAAATCTTTTAACACAGAAACAAATGAAGTTGGGATTATTTTTGGTTCTATAAAGTATAATACACGACTTATTTTTCCATATAAGCAAAGTCACACACACATTGGCCCTAATGTGTGATCTTTGCATCAACATCTGGTGACAGCCACCCTCTGTGAAGTCTTGTGACAGAGCAGGCTGCAGCCCCTTTAAGCCTAGCCTGTCTGTGACTCTGGCACTGCCCCCTTTAGGGAATTATAAGAGTAGCTGGCTTAGCAACATTTGCAGTGATGCTCTGAGTCAGTACTGTGACTGATGCAAATGGCCTTAGTGTGGAAATCCTTACAGACATATGTTCACCTTGGTGGTACTTAATATGGGTTCTCCCACCAGATTTAACCCCACCAATGACAGATACTCTATCATGGAGGGGTATTTTCAGACGTTACGAAATCACGGTCAACCACGGACAATCCCCTGTGGTGGCGGATGGTCCCGTAACATCTGGTTGCTTGCCGCCAGATGTTCACCACGGTGAACCACCGGTGGTGAGCAAAATAACCACGCTTTCAAGGATGGTCCGGGCACCATTCCCGAAAGTGTGGTTAATTGAACCACGGGCCGGAATCGGCAGACGGTAACGTCTGTTATCGCTGCCAATTCTGGGCCATGGCCCAGACCCCGCCCCCTCCCCAGATTCCCCGCCGGAATCAGCCGGCTCGTCTGTTGACGGACTGTTCTGATTCTGGCCAGGAATCAGAAAGGTGATTCCGTGACGGGGCCAACAGGCGCCCCATCACGTCTGAAATCACCCGAGTTGAGTACAATCATGAGTAAAATTGCTAGCAAGTGTGCATGTAAGGTATTCTATGATTACATGACTTGTCTCCTAATTAACAATTTGAAGCTGCTCTGGTGTAGACTTTGAGAACTGTCAAGATTTCCTTCCCTTTGGTGCACGGCTTTAAGGCATTGTTCTGTTTTCTCCTTGGCACTGGGCTAAGTCAATCTTAATTTTACCTATATCACAGACTGTTAACAGATACAGCTTCTTGGCAGAGGCTACTGCTGCTATATAAACCACAAAAAGAATTAAAACAACTCTGGTAGACTGATGTAGACAGCTAAAAGAGCAGCATCTCTGATGGAGCAGGCTTGTGCTAGGACAGTGGGGATGAGGTGGTTAGATCACATGGGGACTGAGTTAATTCCCCAAAGAAGGGGGGCAAGAGATGGTGGGAACTAGAGGGCAGCTCAGATGGGTGTTTTCAGATGGGCAGGCTGTCCTGGTGCTGGCTGCTCTAACCCACTTCACCCCTGGGTGGCCTGTCCATCTGAAAGCGGCCTGCCAGATGTGCAGGTGGAGCAGGCTGTGCCTACTCCAGGGCAGCCCTGCCAGCAGCGCTGCAGAACATCTTGGAGCACTGCCAGTTGAGCGGGCCAGCCAATCCTGGGGTACCGGCCTGAAACAGAGCAGCTGTCTATCTGACATGCTGTTGCCTCGGTCAACACCATAGAGTTACGACTGCCATCCTAGAGTGTCGGCAACTCAATGGTGTGTGGGAGAGGCACCTCGCAAGCAGCCTGGATCCATCAGATCCCAACTCAGGCAGGGCTGGACACAGGCAGACAAGTCTGTGTACCCCCGGAACAGCTCCAGGGGTGGGCAGTCCATCTGAAAACACCCAGTGCCACACAAAGGAGAAGACACAACTGCTACAAGTCTGACTTGAAGTTTAGGTTCTTCTACTTCTCTCATGAGTTGCACAGTGCCTTAAAGTGCTCTCATAACACATCACTGATTGTAGTCATCCTGTCTCAGAGGATGTTGTGAAGGCCAATAGCACAGCTGGGTTCAAACAAGGTGTAACAGTGGAGCTTCTCGCCTAATTTCCAGACTCCCAGTATGTTCTGAGGGTTACTCTTCTTCCCTGACCCCAGTCACCATCTAGACCCCAGTGACTCAGTCTAGCTGCGGCGGGGCTGTTAACTGGCTCCTACTTCCAAACATATAGCGTCTCATTGTTCTGACCCCCAGAAGTGGTATCCTTGGCTCACCTAGCTATGCCGCTTCGGGTTCATCCGTCTGTCGAACCCCTCAGCTTTCCTCCATGCTCCTTCATGTCTAGGCCCCACATAGGTCTTGAGTCCTGTCTGGACTTTCCATTTTCAGGAACCCTCCTGGCCACACAGTCATGTCTTGTTAGTTTTGTGTCTGCAGCTCTTGCTCTCCAGCCTGCACCAGTCTTGTATCATTTTCCCTGTGGCTTGCAGCAGCCTCTAGCTTTTCCAAAGTGCCTAGCACTCCAGGGTTCCACCAACCACCTACAAAGTACATGACCTTTCCTTGCTCTAAGATGGCCCTCTTATCTTGATCTTCTGGCAATGCAAAATTTAAAGGGCCTTATAACCTGATCTTCAAAGGGCCATATCTAGTTACCCTTGGAGCAGGACACACCCGTTGCCCTGCTAAAAAGGGCTGGATAAGTTCTTGGAGGATAGGTCCATAAATGGCAATTAGTCAAGTTGGTTGGGAGATACAACATCTGACTGTTGGGAGCTAGGAGGGAACGACAGGGAACGGATAACTTCATTATGACCTGAAGTGGCCAAGAGTAGCCACTGACAGAGACAAGATTCTGGGCTTGATGGACCATTGGTCTGACTCAGTATGGCACTGGTATTTTCATTTACCATGTAATGATGAATCTCAAGTTTAAAGACCCTCTTCTATGAGAACTACCATCCAATTAAAATGTTTATCAAAGCTAGCCACCATTTTGAATGGCCTTGGTGTGCTTCCCCCTTATTACTGGAAAAAAGGAAAGTTTAACAGCATATCTATAAGTATGTTGTTTGTGTTTTCCATTACTGCATAACTTGCCATTCTTTACAAAATAAAGAGCTGCTGCTATAACTTTTAGGGCATCCCTGAGATGTTTCTATTTGGTTTGGGATTTTTTTCAAGATCAGTCAAGAAATATTTTTGTATAATCATCTCCAAAATAAAAATGAAATGCTAGGATGTTTTTAAATAGTCCAAAGCTGTTCTAAGAACTAAGAGAGTCCAAGGCTGAAAACTCTATGGCCGTTTTTAAACGGACCGCTGCTGGGAAGGGGGGATAGTCCACGTGCAGTCAGTGGAGCGCCTCTGTGGGGGGGCCATGTGTGGGGCGAAGGAACAGACGGGTGCACACCCATCTCCACCTGCACCACACATGGAGTAACCCGCCTTTTCGCCGGTGAGTGGGAATGTGTGAGTTACGGGAGTGCACACCCACGTACCTCCACTTTCAAATGAGACGCTCCCACACATGTCCCATGAGTGGACATGCGTGAGTGCGTCTCATTTGGAAATGGCCTACGAGTCATCATCACAGCCGGAATCCAGAGTTCTTCTTTCTGATAAGTGACTGAGGATCAGCAGTTGGAAAGGTTTACTAGCTCAGAAAGTATTTCCATCACAGCATGAAAGGTCATGAGATATCAGACTCAGAATCATATATTATCCAACAACTACCCCCTTGTTTTTCTTTTGCTTCATTTTAGAAGTTGATGTGTTAATAAACAGCCAGTGTATCCTATGAATGCTTCAGAATATCTGCAGCCTGATAACCAACCTGTCGTTAACATTCAAAAGCACTAGCTTATAGCACTCATATTTCCAAAAAGAAAGCAGGCAATAAAATAGTGCCAGGATTAAACAGGGAATAAAGGTGGGAGGCTTATCAGAACAGCATGATTTGAAAAGTCTAATATTTATTTTGCTTCTTATGAATACTTGATCACGGCACAGGAAATCTGGTACTGTCTGCTTTCCAGTCAGTTTATATAGTCCTCACACCTAGCCTTCTCAGCTGAGACAAACTGGAACAGATCCAAGAGAGAATAGAGCAAGCCCAACACATCAAGACAGTGCAATTTCAATCTCTGAAACAACTGATTTCGGGGGTGGGGAATTATTATTGTAGTTTAGCATATTTTGAATTACTTTCGTTCTTTACTTTTCATCCCCCTTTTGTTTCAAAGGTACCATTTTAGACTTACATGAATATATGAAACATTGCTGTTTTGTAGGATCTTGCAGAGGAGGCCATACAGAATTGAGCTACAGTTTTGCAAACTTTTTTTTAAATCTTCAATCATCATCATCTTTTATTTGATTTTATCATCATCATCATCATCATCATCATCATTAATGCACAGTTCTCCATCTTGAATACACTAGGCAAATACTGATGCGCCTCTTCATTCTCAGTCTCCCTTCTAAGGTGAAGGTAAACCAAGTTTTCCATTTGTCAGTATCCTATGAAGCAACTCCTCCCCCCCCCCCTCCCCGAGCACATGAAGATATGCAGCAGCTACATCAGGATTAAAACTCTGGAGTTCTAACTTTCAGTTCAGTGCTCAGGTCACTAAGCCAGCCTTCCCAAACAGTGAGTCAGGACCTCAGGTGCCATCAGCAGATGGGGTTGCCTTTGCCACCATTATGATATTTGATGGACTTTGTAATCTTTGTTGCTCTCTGGGGTCCTAAAATTATATTTAAGTCTCAAGTCTCATAATGGGGTCATGAAGGGGGAAACTGCACTAAAACATTGCTCCTCAATTCAGCAGCTCCCATCCGTTCAGTGTAAAGGGCTTATCGGAGATGGTTGTTTTACAGCCGTACAAGCCTAAAAATATCCTTGCGATACTCGAAGTAAATTAAGCAAGTCTTGCAAGTGTGATTGTAGTTAGATTGAAAATATCTTCCCACGTAGCATCTAAAAATGATTACCCTCTAGTTAGACTGGGAAAAGTGTCTCCTAGCTTATCACCACTTCCTACATCTCCTTTTTTAATAGACAGTATTAATTTAAATTTCTCTAATCCCTGGCATATTCTTGGCTGTCTGCCATGCCTGCAAAGACATGACTTCCAGTCTTCAAAATGCTTTGCTGGTGTAAGGCCTCTTTCAAGTCAACAGGGCTTGTGAAAGGAAAGTGCTTTAAGGATGGGGCCGATAGTCTTTAATTAAATAGCAGAAGAAAAACTATACCAATAGATTGTTTCCTGCTTTTCTTCTACACCTTCTGAGCCTTAGTTCTTGAGTTTTTCTATTCCAATAAACTCAACATTAAATACAATGAACCCACTGAACTTTATCTTAGGCTTTCTCTTCTATTTTAAATATCTGTGTCATAGTCCTCATTCCATCAACATTAAATAAAATGAACCCACTGACTTTAACTCAGGCTTTCTCTTCTCTTTTAAATATATGTGTCATTGTCTTCATTCCACCTCACATTTTTTTTCTTCTACAGCTGCTGATGTAGAAATATTATAAAGAGAGCAGCTGTAAACTAAGCAGGGACAATAATGTAAAGGGGTGATGCAATATGTCTTCACTAAAGCTCTAATCCAGAGGTTTGCAAACTGAGTTGGGACTGCAAATGGGGTCATATCACAGAGGGGGGTCACAATCCTGATTAAATCTGATAGTATGGGTGAAATCACATGTAACTCAGCTAAGGGTTTGTGAGGCTATGTGCGAAGTCTTGGTGAGGGGGGCCTAATTTGCATAATTAGGCCCCACCTAGTTATGCAAATATGTAAATTTACATAAAATTTACTCCCTCTGGACAGGAAGGATTCCCATTCTCCACCCGAGCTGCCATGGAGAAGCATGGCCTCCCCATGCTTCTCTCTCCCAGCTCTCTCTCCCCCCTGTTTGGCACCCCTTGGCTGCCTTACCTGGCACTCAGCCAAGCAGCCATAGACAAGCATGGCCTCCCAATGCTTCCTACCTCCCCGGCCAAGCATCTACCACCTCTCCCCAGGAGTGGTTCTACTGCAGGGGCAGCCGGGTGGACAGCGAGGCAGGCACAGAGAGACTGATGCCCCGTTGCCTTACTGGGGGAGGAGAGTGAGCTTAGCCAGCCTGGCCTCCAGGGTCTGTTGCTTCTTGCTGCCGGTGCCACCTGTGCCTTGTGCATGCACGCAGTGCGACCGGTCCAGAGGTGCTGCTATCAAACACACAAGACACCCAAAATGCAGCCAACCTATTAAGCACATTATGCCATGAAAAGAGACATATATATTTAACCAGTTCAGTTGTGCCCTCATAATCAATACACGCTGCCCCCACCCCATAACCAGTTTGTTTGTGCCCCTGCCCCCATATAATCAATTCACACTACCCCCCACCCATAACCATTTCATTTGCGCCCCCAGGGAAGCATCGAATTGATTATATGGGGGGGGGGGCGCAAATGAACTGGTTATGGGGTGGGGGTTTAAAGACAGTATTCCAGCCAGGCAAGCGTGGAGCCCCAGCTGGCCGTGGGGCCATGTGCAGCCTCACACATGTGGCACATCAGGGCCGGCCCTGGAAGCTGCATAATTAGCCCCAGATCATTACCTAAATTGTTGTTACATGCGAGTAAAGCACTCAGATTTCCAGTCCCACTTTAAACTCTGACCTGATGTTTAAAACTGATCTATTTGTCAGATCAAAGTTTAAAGCGAGGCTAGAACATGTGAGTGTCTCACTCACTTGTAACAGTAATTCGGGGATCATCCGGAGCTATTTATACAGCTTCCGGGGTCCCAAGGACATCAGAGTTTAGCAGCATTATGTGTGAGTTCACCCTATGTGTGTACCTTTGTTGCTGTCTGGGATCAAAAGATTATATTAAAGTCTCAAAATGAGGTCACACAGGTAGAAAGTTTGGAAACCACTGATCCCACTGACTTTGGATCAGGTACTAAAAGAAGTTTAAGGCACAATGGCTGATTGAGAGATTTATAGATGGCCAAACTGGAAGGTGCACCAGTCCATCAGCCAAGAGGTTCTGAGGAGTTGCCCTGTAAGGAATATAATCTCTTCATCCACGAAGGTCCTACAAACCGCATAGCAGCAAAACCTCAGTGATGTGCCTCAGTAAATG
This sequence comes from Sphenodon punctatus, assembly GCA_003113815.1. NCBI lineage: Eukaryota > Metazoa > Chordata > Lepidosauria > Sphenodontia > Sphenodontidae > Sphenodon > Sphenodon punctatus. Next base: position 3,534,793 of record QEPC01012468.1, on the reverse strand, counting down.
GCAGATCCCAAACTCCATAATTATTTTCACTAGAAGGGAGGGCCATTGTCTTGCCTGTGCCTCACTCTCTCAAAAGACTTACACCATTAACGGATTTCACTCCCGAGACTGTATAACGTTTCCATGGACCATTTCCTACTTTCATTCTCCGACCAACCACAACTGTTGCTCTTAGTTCTCATTGCTGCAAACAAAAGCCTTATGACTAATCTTTGGGATTCTGCACCATCTGGCTGGCACCAAGGCATTGCTTTTCACAGTCCCTCACATTTTTCTAATGCCACAAACGATGGGTTAGAAAAAAAATGGTTCCTCTTTCCTTTCTCTTCACATTTTCCCTCTGTTTTGGGGTCAGGGGGGGGGGAGGGTCAGTTGGCTATTCATAGTTGCTGACAAACTAAATCTGCTTCCAAAATACAACTTTATAAGGCAGGGGAATTTCAGATGACTTAAACTAGGGAAATTGATTTATATTTTTAACCACATACTTAAATTTTAAAAATTCAAATTTGACTCTTCAAAACATCACACAACTAAAATATATGCTGGTTGTATTATCATTAATGCCAGCCCAAAGTTTTGAATGAAAACTGCACAAAACCTACAGGACTAGATTTTGACAGGACCTATTCTAACTCGGATACATACATAACTCTACTTTAACATTAATGAGACTTATTAATGTGATTTAAGGGAAGAATCAACCAAGGCGTCTCGTCTGCCTTTCATCAGCTACCTAGGAGATAAATTATCTCACCCTTAGCTTTAAAAAATATATTTTTAAAAAGATTGTAGAGAGGTTGTAAAAAGAAAGGAGACACACAGTTTCATAATTATTATTAATTATGTATTTATTTTATTTATTTAAACTTACACCTCACCCTTTCCCTAAGGCTCAGTGCGGCTTACAAAACATTTGTGCATTTTACTGTACCAAAGAAGGATGAGGCTCTTTACTGAAGACTCCAAATGACATGGTGTTAGAAACACAGCTAGAAACCATAAGTAGAATCAAATCAGGGCCCCCAGGGTAGTATCAGGGAGCTATAGAGAAACATTAGGGCTCCCAAATGGGAAGGCAGCACTGAGAGAGGGAATGGACAGACACACAGCAGACAACAATGCTAACAGAGACTAGGGAAGTCGGGGCCTGCATACAGGGTTAACATTCCTTCAGGATCTACTGATGGCTGAGGCTGTGGCCTAGATGACTGGGAATCTCCCAAGTCCAGAGGTCATGGGAGGAGGAAAATCAATAGGGATGGGGGAACGTGGTTCGGAAGTTCAGAGTTCGGACCGAACTCGACCAGTTCAGTCGACCGAACTGAACCTCCGAACTGAACTCGATTTTCGAACTGAATTTCTGAACTCGGCTCTGTTTGCTCATCCCTAAAAGATAATATTCCATTTAGTTCAATGGGGTTTGAATTTCCGAACTTTGTTCGGAAGTTCGGCGTTCGGACCGAATTCGAATAGTTCAGTCGACCAAACCTTACTTCCAAACCGAACCGAATTTCCGAACCGAATCAAATTTCTGAACTCAATTCTGTTCGCCCATCCCTAAAAATCAATGCACAAGAAAGAACTAGACTAAGGCCTAAAACTATGAGGAATCGGGGGAGAACCCAAAGGGAAATAGCGGCATTAATAGGGAGGCTGGGAACCATGGGGAAAGGAAAGTACTCACAGTAGGAAGGGCTACTAAGCTGGGCGAAGGGAACACAAACCATACATTGGGGCTGATCCTGTGCACGCTTACACTGGCAATGGGTGTGTGTGTGTTTCCTGTGTGACTGTGCATGAGATCTGTGGGGCATGGGATTGGTCCCACCAACAATAATGGAAAACAACCTGAAGCTGGAAAGGAGGGAATTCAAGAGTGGGTCAGAACACAAACAGCAACAGATGCTCCACCAACTTCCTTTAGCTCCCAGCATGCCTTATATAAGGCTGGGAGCCAATCAGAAAGTTGGTGGGTGTAGCCACATACAGGAGAGAGAAGAAACAATACAGGGGAAAAGTTCCCACCCAAGCAGACCAGGCAGTGGCACAGGGGGAAAACCGCCACCACTCAGCCTGGAGGTCATCGGTTCTGCTCCCAAGTCTTTACTATGGATGGGAAGCAAATGAAAGAGACAAAAAGTTGGGAGATCATGAAATGAGAGAGAACAGTTTACCCCATTATAGTCACAAGGATACAAATATAGGCAAATTGTATCTCTTGGTAATTCTGTAAAATAGTTTGGTTGTTTTAGTAAAAATGTAATGAAATACATATTAATGACTCGCATTATTGTTGCCTCCTTGTATAGAATCCATAGTGCTGGAAAGGGAGAATGATTAAAAGTGCTGTCTGAGCAAGAGAGATCTTGGGATCAGACACAGAATTCTACAGATCTAAGACTTTCATTGCTTAACATGCCAACAAGCAAACCTCCCACTGATACAGTTGGGAAGGTGAGATTATCAGTGCTTCCTGCAGGAGCCACCCTCAAAACACCATTCTCAGTACGGATTCCTGTGGTTGACTATCTTATCTTCACAAGGCCGTCATCACTCTCTCTATGCTTTCTTGAGAGATGTTAGCATGGAAATATTGGCGAGTCACCTTCAACAGAAGCTGAGCTCCCCTAATATCTTAAAGACTTTTTCAACCACTCTTCACACCTGGATATCACAATGGGACAGTCTAGCTGCTCTTCTTCCCTGGAGTGGAATCTAACAGGACTCCATCCTATTACTTATCTGTTTCATAAAATGTATAACAAACAATTAATCAAGATACTTTGGGCGGCAGTGCAGTCAATATATTAATGACATTCTCCAGGACGTCGTTTTATCAAGCGAAAGCAATTCTTTTCCCTCGTTTCCCCAGGTGTAGCTGGCTCAAACTCAATCCAGCTCAGACTTGTTGTTATATGGAAGACGATTCATCTGCCACCTGCACCTAGCAAACATACTTAATCTGAAACCTGGAGTCACTTTGTCTCCTAAAATATCCAATATATCTCCTGCTTGAAAACATACTACTACTTGTTTTCTGTATTGCCCATTAATATTAACAAAAATTATGGAAGAATAGAGGACAATAATTGCTTTCGGCCAAGTCAAAGCCGACATGATTTGACAAACTATGGTTGGCTGACTCAGCTGGTTTCAGATTCAGTGGTTGAAAAGTTTGCCCAACAAAATTTTCAGTCAAACTCTTGCCAATATCACAGTTTCTCCTTCATTTGGAAAGTATATTCCATGCTGGCAACAGTTGTTTCACAGACAGCCTAGGCTACTGAAGTCACCTATTTGCTATCGTCCTGTCTCACTCCTTACTTTTGCTTCCAAGCTTCTTTAATGTATTGTCTACTCCCACTGCCTTGACTTCCTCTCTGCCAACTCCTCCCTTGACCCCCTCCAATCTGGCTTTCGCCCCCTTCACTCTACTGAAACTGCTCTCGCTAAGATCACCAACAATCTTCTTGTGGCTAAATCTAACCACCTCTATTCCATTCTTGTCCTCCTTGACCTCTCTGCTGCCTTCGATACTGTTGACCACTCACTCTTGCTGGATTCACTTCACTCCCTTGGCTCCGTCCTTGACTGGTTCTCTTCCTACCTCTCTTCAATGTGTCTCTTGCCAACTCCACCTCCTCCTCCCTTCCACTCTCGGTTGGTGTTCCCCAAGGCTCTGTCCTTGGCCCTCTCCTCTTCTTTATATATACCCTGTCCCGAGGCAAACTCATTGCCTCCCATGGCTTCCAATATCACCTCTACGCTGATGACACTCAACTCTCTCTCTCTACTCCCTTTCTCTCCATCTATTCAAGCTCACCTCACCAGCTGTCTCTCTGGCATCTCTACCTGGATGTCTCAACGTCAACTCCAACTCAACATGGCTAAAACTGAACTCCTTATCGCCCTCCCCCCCGGATTGGGAAATCAAAGTGGCCCGGAAAAATATAGTCTTAGTGGCCCTGTGCCAGCGGCAAAGCTGCCGGCGCACCAGAAACGGACCAAGGGGGTGTGGCTTGGGGGACGTGGCTTGGGGCGGGCAGAGTGCACCAGATTTGGGGTCTAGCAGAGCTGAGTCCCCAGACTCAGATCCTCAGCAGCCTGGCAGGGGTGAGTGGGAGTTTATGGGGGGCTGGCAGGGGGGAGACTGCTACTGGTGGGGGTACTGGCCCTCATTTCAGTGCTCTGGCTCCCCAAATCACTCCGTTTTAGTGCTCAGTGGCCCCCAATCCAAAATCACTCTGTCCCTTGCTATGCATCCTACAGTAAGGCTTCTTCATTCCTACAGCAGCTGCACTAGTATTCCACAGGCCCTGTGTTTAGCTTAGCAAAGTGAAGACTAAGGGCAGAATTGATACCAAACTTCAAATATCTACATTATATCCTACATTAAGGCGTCATTCCTTGCTGCTGAGTAAAACTCTGCTACTTGGAGACTGAGAGAACCCTTCTACAATAGCATCTCGTCCAGTAAGTGGATGGGACTCCAGTAGGACAACTCTCTTTTTCTCCATCAGTGGTAGTGCCACAGCAGGATAAAAAA